>OY804606.1:1623357-1750914 GCA_963680895.1 Fragum sueziense
TTAAAGGGACGTCAAAAGCATGTCGTGTTGGAAACAGTTGTATAACTGAAGTGCATCTGGACTGCGGATAAGTTCGATCCACTGAAAACGTTGACAAAAGGATTAAATGCACTAAAAGAAGTCATGAAAGTAAATATTTAAATGTTTGAATAGTTAGACCCAAAGTAACTTTAAATAGTATTGAAAACTATTACGCCCTCTATGACCTGCAACATCAATGTTTGTCTATGAGTTTATCATGCCATTGTTCAGTACCCAATTTATGTCTTCTTATAAGAAAAGATTGCATTTACGTGGGTTCTATAATCTCTTTTAATTACAAGGTATTAAAAAAGAATTTGGTCAAGCCAATTTGAGCGTAAATTAAAGACAGGGCCTTCCCCTTGTGCAAATATAGGAACAATGTGGGATTTAATAAATTTTAAGAGACATGAACTGGCAAATAGCAAATGCCAAATGTATTTCAAAATGATTAAAGCAAGCAAGCAACTGTGAATATCAATTCTTCCACAAAAGAAAAAACCAAAACAATTGATTAACACGAGTGACACCAAAACACGCAACGTTTTTTTTATAGAAAACTTAGAAAAAGATCGAGAAAATGCTCGTGTCACTGTTTGTCATGGTAGTTCGTGGGTTCCTTAAAATTGTTCGAGAAAATGCGCTCTTTCCAAAATGCAAAAGCTTAGTCTATTATAAACCGAAATCTGCTTCAGAATGCAATATAGATATTGAATGAGACAGATTTTCAGCAATGCATACATACGAAAGAAAATATTTACAAGAGTGAGAGCAGCGTTATCTTAATTTTATTTACTTCAAACGTTCTCTATATATTAAAGGGACGTCAAAAGCATGTCGTGTTGGAAACAGTTGTATAACTGAAGTGCATCTGGACTGCGGATAAGTTCGATCCACTGAAAACGTTGACAAAAGGATTAAATGCACTAAAAGAAGTCATGAAAGTAAATATTTAAATGTTTGAATAGTTAGACCCAAAGTAACTTTAAATAGTATTGAAAACTATTACGCCCTCTATGACCTGCAACATCAATGTTTGTCTATGAGTTTATCATGCCATTGTTCAGTACCCAATTTATGTCTTCTTATAAGAAAAGATTGCATTTACGTGGGTTCTATAATCTCTTTTAATTACAAGGTATTAAAAAAGAATTTGGTCAAGCCAATTTGAGCGTAAATTAAAGACAGGGCCTTCCCCTTGAGCAAATATAGGAACAATGTGGGATTTAATAAATTTTAAGAGACATGAACTGGCAAATAGCAAATGCCAAATGTATTTCAAAATGATTAAAGCAAGCAAGCAACTGTGAATATCAATTCTTCCACAAAAGAAAAAAACCAAAACAATTGATTAACACGAGTGACACCAAAACACGCAACGTTTTTTTATAGAAAACTTAGAAAAAGATCGAGAAAATGCTCGTGTCACTGTTTGTCATGGTAGTTCGTGGGTTCCTTAAAATTGTTCGAGAAAATGCGCTCTTTCCAAAATGCAAAAGCTTAGTCTATTGTAAACCGAAATCTGCTTCAGAATGCAATATAGATATTGAATGAGACAGATTTTCAGCAATGCATACATACGAAAGAAAATATTTACAAGAGTGAGAGCAGCGTTATCTTAATTTTATTTGCTTCAAACGTTCTCTATATATTAAAGGGACGTCAAAAGCATGTCGTGTTGGAAACAGTTGTATAACTGAAGTGCATCTGGACTGCGGATAAGTTCGATCCACTGAAAACGTTGACAAAAGGATTAAATGCACTAAAAGAAGTCATGAAAGTAAATATTTAAATGTTTGAATAGTTAGACCCAAAGTAACTTTAAATAGTATTGAAAACTATTACGCCCTCTTTGACCTGCAACATCAATGTTTGTCTATGAGTTTATCATGCCATTGTTCAGTACCCAATTTATGTCTTCTTATAAGAAAAGATTGCATTTACGTGGGTTCTATAATCTCTTTTAATTACAAGGTATTAAAAAAGAATTTGGTCAAGCCAATTTGAGCGTAAATTAAAGACAGGGCCTTCCCCTTGTGCAAATATAGGAACAATGTGGGATTTAATAAATTTTAAGAGACATTTTAATTTCGAAATACCATTGGTCCCTCTGGTCAAAATTTGATAGCAGGCGCATAGCTAGGCAGGGGCTTGGAAGCCCGCGCTTCACACATCTTTTTCAAACATGGACTGGTCTTTCCAAGAAAAAATGTGAAAAACAGACCCCTAGATGCCATGGAACAATCGTAACCAATTACCATAATAATACCTTAATTCCAAATTCAATCATGTTGCATACGACAATACATTTTGGTCTCTCGGGATAGAAAACATTGTGGGAAATGAAGAAATTGCTTGTCACAAGCAATTTCTTCGTTTTCCACTGTGTTTACATAAGCTTTCCTGTTTTGGGGCGTCAAAATGCGTCAAATGGACTCGACAAAATGCATTGGGCTTCAACATTACAAAATTCCCAGCTACGCCCTTGATAAGTATGTGTTCACAGTGCATTTTATCCCATTACCACACAATGACCCTTTTTGACTCCCCACAAGATAATTGCTTTGGAAAACATCGTGGAAAATGAAGAAATTGCTTGTGACAAGCAATTTCTTCAATTCCCACAATGTTTTCTACCCAAAATGAGCAACAAAATTTAAATTCCATTCACTTGAAATTGTCGTCTGCGACATCTTTGAATTTGGACAAGTCTAAAATTTTGCCGTTTGGTAATGGGTTAAAAAACATCACCAGGAAGGTGGGTTTATCATCCTATATCTATCTTCATCGTTAACCCATTCCAAAACGACAATGTAATAGTCCGGCAGCCAAACATCATTTTTAAGGTGAACCTGGATTTGCGGTATATAGAAAATGTTTTGACTGATTATAGTAGCCAACACCTTCAGGAACGAAAATCCGGTTGATGCCACCTTGGCACCTTTGGGCAACTCTCAGAAATCAAGATGGCGTCCAAGATGGCGGAATGACATGGTATAGGATCATATTTCTGTTAAAATCTATACATTTATGATATAGAAAAGCTTTGAACATGTTCAGAGATGTCAAGAGAGAATGTCCAACGACAAAAAAGAGTGATATTCACAACATTTCATTATATTTCTTCCAAAATCTGGTAAATCTGTAAAATCTTACCCCACCCACCCCATTTTACATAGAAAATAAAGTTTTACAAAACATTATTTAAAATTTGCTGCATTCTATGTTATTAAATATTCTAATTACAATTATGAGGGAATAATGAATATTTGAAATGACAAACCTGGCAATATGGTGTCTCTAAGAAATCAAAATGGCGCCAAAGATGGCGGGATATAAGTGATCATTATATCGAGTATAACATGTTTAAACAAAACATGGAATATGTTTGAATGTCTTTAACATTATGACAATTGCACTTTTATTTATTGATGTAAATTTGTAAGAGCATCTAATATATATATTGGTTGTATAAATTAGTTGTATTTCTACCGGAATCTAGCACAGTCGTAAGATCTTACCCCACCCACTACAATTTGCATAGAGAAAATCTTGAAATATACACCTTAATTGACTTTGTCTTTATTGTATGCAATAAATACTCTAAAATACAAAAGTACACTATAAACTAAAAATATCAATGATTGATTGGGGCTTAACGCCTCTTTTATGTGTTTTAGTCTTGTTGTGGAGGCCGGAATACCTACGTAAGCATGGATTCACGTCGTCTTCACGTCAGTCCTAACACATCATCCTTACAGAGTCTCCCTCTGCTCGCCCACATAGGTTAACAATTATAAAACCATGGGTGGGAGACAATTTTGTCAGAAAGGGTATCTGTCGCAACCAGGGGTGGAACCAAGGTTCTCATGAGTGAGAGTCGGTGCGCTACTACCGTATCTGCGCCATGACAGTGGCAAAAATCTCAATGAAATGGGATCATTGACAATTTAAAGATGGCGGCGCTTTGTGAATGATTTTATAATAATTGTAAACAATATTTTCACATTAAAACTGAATATCAAATACAATTAAATACAGAAATGGGGATAGGGGGACCTGTTTGCAGAATAAAAAGTTTATTTCCGTAAAACATTTGCTAGTCTATTCAAAACTTCAAGGCTGTATCATATTACCCACCTTCTACATTCAGGTCATTCCAAGAAGAAAATGAAGATATTTGTCCTTGATACAGTGTTTTATTTATTGCTTTCAGATTTGACGCTGATTATGTTCAACATCTTATCCAGTCCCATGGAAAATGATTGAATGCAAATGCGAAAGAATACAAATTTGACGGAGGGGATGGGGGAATTTTAAGGAGTCGGGAGGAGGGTCAAATGTCAATGTTCAAAGTAATTATTTGAAATTCGTTTATACCATGTCTTGAATATTAGCACTCCAATAATACAAAAGCATGGCTATTTGGTAGATCTACTATATTGAATTAATGTTTATACTAAAAATATATATTTGGGCCGATATAATTCCTATAAATGCCATATATTCAAATAAGCATTTACCAAACAAACCGTTATTTTGACAATCCTACATACTATATCGCGACAGAACATATCAAATGTGAATAACCCGCATTCACCTAACACGTTTTTAGCTCGACTTTTCGAAGAAAATGAGAGCTTATACTGTCACCCGGGCGTCGGCGTTGGCGTCGACGTTGGCGTTGGCGTCGGCGTTGCAACCAAGGTTAAAGTTTTTTCAAACATCAATAACTTCCATACTATCAAAGGGATTCAACCCAAACTTGGAATATTTATTCACCATCACACCCTCTACCTTACTACCAGGGCCCATAACCCTGGCTCCGCTATATTTGGAGTTATGCCCCCTTTATACTAAGCAACTTAGAAAGTCGAGCGCGCTGTCTTCGGACAGCTCTTTTTATTTTCATTTGCGATATTGTGCTGTCCGGAATTCCTTATGATTTAATCTGTATGAAAGTTTGTCATTTTGGAAAGAGTAAATTAATTCAACATTATCTGCATCCTAAAAGTGTACATGTATGGCACCCCCCCCCCATTAGCATTTATTTGCGTTTTCTATGCAAACGAAAAAAATAAAAAATAAAACGACAATACCTCAGTTCTACCAATACTTTAATTGCTATGATTGCGAAATATACAAATGGAACATGGCACATGTGCAAGTAGTAACGGGATGAAACTGAAACATTGCCATCCAACAACCAACTTGTACAATTACTGATCTCTGACTTGGAGCGAGCTCATCAGCATGCGGCATAAAAAATTGAGAAACTTCATATTATCTTCTTATATTACCCATGAGTTTCGGCTAAGTATGCTTATTCGGGGTGGAGGGGAGAGAGACCCATGACTATTTAGTCTTTAGATTTCAGGGCAATATCATCCTTTTTCTTCAATCAACTAGTATGCAACACAACCATGTGTTGTTTGGGAAAGTATTTAGAAAGAGAGAGAAGTGTTTGACTGTCTGAAATTACAACGAAAAAAAATCCAATTTTGTATTATCTTTTTAAATAGATTTTAAGTGTAATTGTTGAACGAATATTCTGTACGTTGTGGTTTAAGATTCGAAGGGTTTTCAGATTATGCAAATTTGAATGGGTGGGGTAAAATAAGAATCTCTTCTTTACTCTGTAGGTCAATAGGAAAATACAATAAACTTATAATGGTACATAAGATGAATATATATACATACTCGCATATTTGTAGCACATTGTTTGGAAAAAGTTTTCAAAGAAAAAGAAAACCGTTGTAATTTTTGTAAGAAATCACGTATTTCCCGCCATCTTGGGCGCCATTTTGAATTCTTAAGAGAAAGCATTTTACCAGGTTTGTCATTTAAAATATTCTTCCTTATATCCTTAATAATAATCAGGATATTTAATCACATTGAATACAGGAAATTGCAATGATGTTACGTAAAACATTATTTTTCTATGTAAAATTGGGTGGGTGGGGTAAGATTTTACAGATTTACCAGATTTTGGATGAAATACATGAAATATTGGTGGTATAATACTTCATTTTCTTTGGACATATTCTCTGAGCATTTTTGAACATATTTCAAGCTATTGTGTGTCATAAATGTATAGATTTTAACAGAAATATGATCATGTACCATGACGTTCCGCCATCTTGGGCGCCATCTTGATTTCTGAGAGTTGCCCAAGGGTGCCAAGGTGGCATCAACCGGATTCTTATTTCTGAAGGTGTTGGCAATCATAATCAGTCAAAACATTTTCTATATACCGCAAATCCAGGTTCACCTTGGAATCTGCCGGACTATAATGGTAGGCTACTGTTCAAAATAGAAAGGTGATGCAGACGACAAAATCAATGTTACAAAAGGACGAAATGTATTTTTTGCGACATAGAAAACTTGAGAGAAAAGAAGAAAATGCTGGTTATCAGTATTTTCTTCTTTTCTCTCAATGTTTTCTACATCCTATAAGATATCAGGGATGTCAAATTCAGGTGTTGCTTCAAGAAAGGGTTAAAGTTAAATTTATAAATGTGTCAACTACCCAAGGAGTTTAGCCTCCCTGTTTTACAGTTCAGTAATCCGAAACTATTGTAAAACTTAGTTTCAGGGACATTTTTCATTCAAAACCCTTTTACTTGTTTCATTAAATTGTCTGCCTCTTGAAATGGCCTTTTGAAAACATGGGTCTTGTTTCTGAAAAGAACCTCTGTTTACATTGAAGACCAATATAAACCCCGGTTTTGAAGTTACCAACCAAGAGGAACACAAATTGAAATACTTTTTGTACAATGTTGTACATATTTAACTCATTTTCAGTCCAAAAATCGTGCCCTTTTGAAAGAGTTAACGTGGATAACAATAAAGTTTGTAAGGGGCGGAGGAGAAAAAATTTCGAAGAAAATTAATTAACTTGACAAACATGACCACGCATTCGATAGTCCGAAAGAATATTTTCAATTTACCAACATTTGAGCAACCGAAGCTAACAAGTATTTCTATGTAACTATGACATGTTTATAAAAACTTGACGCTTTTTTGACAAAAACGTCAACTTGTTCCATATGCTTGCCAACAGTACCGAAAATGTTTAGCTATGGAAACATTTTAGGTACTTTTGACAAGTACGCCATAACAATGTTGCAGAAATTCAGGATGGTTAATTTACATGTATTGTGAAGGGCAAAGGAAGATTAAAGATGTATAATAAAGCCGTAACAATAGTCTATAGATTGAGAAACCCACAAAATTATACTTGGTGGACAATTGTATAGGAATGTTGCTGACGTGGCACTTAGTATAAATTACAGTAACCCAATACACATCCATGGATGCAAAAACTGGACTGTTTTACTACACTAGGATGATATCTATATATCTTCAACGAAAACCTCGTAACTGCAGCTTGTTTTAAGCGGCAGTTACGAAATTTTCGTTGAAAAGACGACGATATTATCCTTCACTACTTTACTACCCTACACAGTAGATTTCAAACGGAACATGTCTGATATGTTGTTTTGGGAAAGTATCGATGAACAAATAGATCTATGCCTGTGACTTGTGTTATCAAATTTGTGGGCATTGGTCCAAGGGTGGATCTAGAGGGGGGGGGGAGTAGACTGCCCCCCCCCCTCTGGCATTGGCCGAAAAAATAAATTTTGACCATATAACTTTAGTAGGCCTATAATGTTAGATCTATATATCGCTGCTTTTCGACGAAAACTTCGTAACTGCAGCTTAAAACAAGCTGCAGTTACGAGATTTTCGTTAAAAAGCAACTGTTTTTATCGCACTTTAAGCCATCATTTGGGCTTGGAATCCCCCACCCTCACCCTCCTGGAAAAAATCCTGGGTCCGCCCTTGAATGGCTATCACTTTGTCAATGTTACTAACACTTCTTTATTTTCTCGTTTCAGGAACTCGGTGGTGCGCAGGCGCAGTCTATGGCAAGAGAGTAAATGACGTCATCACTACATCACCAAATTGCCGTACCACATGACTAGCAGAACGTTTTTGATTGGACTGCTGACATTTTATATTCTATAACTGCAACCATTTTATAATACACCCAAACACACTTCCAATTTGTTACTAAAAATAGTAACACTTTTTAATGCCAGATCGAGGCTCTGACCCAATTGAGAGCAAAGCATCCAACGTGCAATGGAAATGAACGGAGGAAAGAAGAAGTTTAAGAGGAATCACACTCCGTTTTGTGATGATTCCTCTGTGAATCTCGACGGGATATCATTGACTGACTTCCAATTATGGTCTTTACTGGCTTTTAAGTCATTTTTGACCCTCCGAAAACGTAGTACCCACGGATCTTTTGAGGACCTAGCCGCCAGGTTCAACTGTCATTTTCATGTATTTAACCCCCTTTCCCAAACAAAAATATGTACGAAACATGCCATTTTCAGTGTGAAGGTGACAATCTCAGTACCGAAAGGCTTATAGATAGATAATTCATTATGGTAGATCAATTTGATAATAAAGGCATTGCTCTTAAAGCCCATTTCCCAAACGACAAATTTTTTAGACTTTTCAAGTTTGACAGCGGGTTTTAAAACCATTTTCTAAACGGCACCTGATTCAATTTGGAAGCTCTTGCAGACAACAGAATGGGCATCTTGAAAGTAGGATTTTGTATGTGCAAGGGCGGATCTAGAGGGGGGGGGGTTCGGGATGTTCGCCCCCGCCCCCTGGAATAAGCCGAAAATTGAATGTTGACTATAATCAAAGCGTCATAATTTAACATATTTAAGTCATCATTTGGGCGTGAACCTCCCCCTCCCTGGCAATTGGGCTTGGATCCCCCCCCCCCCCGAAAAAAAAATCCTGTCCACCCTTGCGTGTGTACATAGAAGTATAGAAAACGTTGAGGAAAAAGGGGAAACTGCTGATTAAAAGTATTTCATTAATTTGTCTCTTGAAATGATTTTCGAAACAATCTCTGTAGCACAGTTAAGGGCGGATCTAGAAGGGGGTCCGGACCTCGCCTTGAATTGGCCGAAAATCGAATTTTGACTATACAGAGTTAGTACAGTAGGCCTATACATGTGTCGTTACACAATTCACAAATTTAAAGCCATCTTCCATCTTATGGGCTAGACCCCCATCCCCCCCCCTCCCCCGAAAAAATCCTGGATCCGCCCTTGACATTCAAAACATTAACATTTCTTGTTTGGTAAAGGTTTAAAACATTTTTCTTTTCATTTCTTTTTTAATTTAACACCTCTCAACAATATTTCAGCCATAAGTTTATTTATAATTGTCCACGCTCCGAGGCTGGGAATACATCCTGTGACCTGTCCATTATTGGCTCTAATCTAGAGCACAAACACGTGCAAAATATTACCGCTCACACTTGGACAGTACTAAGGATCTCAAATGCTTCTGCAAAATTGATTTTATTTGGTTTTCAAAAGCAGTAGCTCATCCTGAACTTGCGTGGTGGTAACGGGCGATGGAGACAGGGTACGAATGATTACAAGCCAAAAAATCTCTTTTTTTCAATCAAAGTTGCAAAAATATTTCTGTAACTCAAAACTCTAATAATTAACGTAAATGACTGTATAAAATATTCTTAGTACTAAGGCAGAATAATTGAAAAATGCTCGCGTGAAAATAACGACTCGCTCAATGAATTATATAGTAAAACGACCACGTGACCTTTTGTTTGCTCTCATGCATACACAGGTCACGGTTAAAAATTCAAAGTGTGTTTGGGTGTATACACCCAAATACACTTCCAAATTTTTAACCGTGACCTGCGCATGAAGTGAGTAAACAAAAGGTCACGTGGTCTTTTTACTATATAATTCATTGTGCGAGTCGTTATTTTCGCGCGAGCATTTTTCATTTATTCTGCCTAAGTATTAAGAATATTTTATACAGTCATTTGCGTTAATTATTAGAGTTTTCAGTTACAGGAATATTTTTGCAACTTTGATTGAAAAAAGAGATTTTTTGGCTTGTAATCATTCGTACCCTGTCTCCATCGCCCATTACCACCATGCAAGTTCAGGATGAGCTACTGCTTTTGAAAACCATATAAAAAGAATTTTGCAGGAGCATGTGAGCTCCTTAGTACTGTCCAAGTGTGAGCGGTAATATTTTGCATGTGTTTGTGTTCTAGATTAGAGCTAATAATGGACAGGTCACAGGATGGATTCCCAGCCGCGGAGCGTCGACAATTATAAATTAACTTATTGCTGAAATACCGGGTATTATTGAGAGGCGTTAAATTAAAAAAAAAAATGAAAAGAAAAAATGTTTTAAACTTTTACCAAACAAGAATTGTTAATGTTTTGACTGTCAAGGGCGGATCCAGGATTTTTTTTCAAGGGGTGGGGGTGAGGTCTAGCCCAAAAGATGGCTTTAAATTAGTGAATTTTGTAATGTTAGATACCGTTCTAACGCTGTGTAGTCAAAATTCGATTTTCGACCTGTTCATGGCGGGGTCCGGACCCCGACCCCCTTTTATATCCGTCTTTGACTGTCTTACAGAGATTGTATCAAAAATCATTTCAAGGGGCAAAAAAATGAAATACTTTTAATCAGCATTTTCTCCTTTTGCCTCAAGGTTTTCGTTACTATATTACTATATTTTTCATGGGGGTCCAAGCCCAATTGTCAGAGGGGGGTCCACGCCCAAATGGTGACTTAAATGTGTTAAATTATATATAACGTCAGGCCTATATAATATTCATAATTATAGTCAACATTCAATTTATGGCTGATTCCAGGGGGGGGGGGGGAGTGCGGACATCCCCCCCAACCCCCCACTCTTGATCCGCCCTTGCACTTAAAAAACCCTACTTTCATGATACCCATTCTGTTATCTGCAAGAGCTTCCAAATTGAATCAGGTGCCGTTTAGGAAAGGGTTAAGCCGCTGTCAAACTTGAAAAGCTTGAAAAGTCTAAATAATTTGTCGTTTGGGAAATGGGCTTTAACAGCTATGTTTTTATTATCAAATTGATCTACCATAATGAATTAGATTTCTTCATAAACCTTTCGGTACTGACATAATCATCTTCACACTGAAAATGGCATGTTTCGTACTTTTTTTGTTGTTGTGGAAGGGGGGTTTACGTGAATATGACAGTTTAACCTTGCGGCTAGGTCCTCAAAAGATCCGAGGATACTACTTTTTCGGAGGGTCAAAAATGACTTAAAAGCCGATAAAGGCCATAAATGGAAGTCAGTCAATGATATCCCGTCGAGATTCACTGAGGAATCATCACTAAACGGTGTGTGATTCCTCTTAAACTTCTTCTTTCCTCCGTTCATTTCCATTGTACGTTGGATGCTTTACTCACATTTGGGTCAGAGCCTCGATCTGGCATCAAAAAGTGTTACTATTTTTAGTAAAAAATTGGAAGTGTATTTGGGTGTATAAACATTATAGACTATACTTCGATGTGCCTCCGTAGACTAGCATCTTTGCAAGTTTTAGCTCTTTATTGTTCTTTTTAATTCGCTATGTCCACTAGTTGAAAACTATGAAAGGAAGATCATCCAAAATTATTATCTCGTTGAAAAATGGCTGCACATGCAAAAAATAAATGGCATTTTTGCAAATTTTGCAGTGTAGGGCAACATATTTCAGAAATGTGATGTTGAAATTGATGCTGGACGCAACGGATCAGTCACAAAGGATATTGAGGTAGACTTCCCGTGATATGGCTAATCACGTGATTCCATGTTCATCGGAATTGTTTGGGTATCATCGGAAATTTTCGGGCGGTGCCGTAAGCATTCGGCGGCGGAAAATGTCATTCAAACATTCTGACGTCATCTGAATCTCAGAATGACCACATTACGGAAAGTCTACCTTAAGTCTTGGTTTGCTACAAATTTTATTCCGAGCCATTTTCCGACAACAGTATTCCTCATTTGCATAATCTATTAAATAATCAAAACATAACCTTTGGAGGAATATGTTTCGTCGAATAGGATTTTAACTTGTCAAAAGCTTTTTATACAAGACCAGAATTTGTACATGTATATTTGTGATTATATTCTTTTTTAAATACTAATTGTGTTTGTCCTTTAGTCTATACGAACCTTCACTCAAAAAGGGATACTCCCATCAGCGAAATTTGTACTCGAAAAAAACAGAGAGAATGGTGTTTACCATGACCAAATTTTCACAGTGAGGGTAGGCCTATTTGGTTGTCTGCAATACATTTTAGCCGAAATCTGAAAAACTACCTTATCACCGCAACAAATAAGAGGGATGAGACATTCAAACTTCGTTATTTCAAATCCAAGCCCCTATGTTGTGAGTACCTATTGAAGTCGTATAAACGAGACGATTCCAACGAACACTCACATCACAGGATTTGATGAACACCATTGAGAGATATTTTGCATTTTTGAAAAGGTATTATAGCTCACGAGAATTGACCTGGCAGAGCAGCCCTAGTCAATAGACTGGGATGCTCTGCCAGGTCATTTATCGTGAGGTATACCCGTTCTTGTCTGTAGCATTGTTTTTAGCTTTTCATTTTGGAACTACAATCGACACCCGTTATCTCGACATCGGATAAGTCGAAATTCCGCTTAAGTCGAAGTTCAAATCTGATCCCGTCCTCATCTATTGGTCAACCTATTTTTTTTTTTTTTTTTTTTCAAAACAAAATAATTGAATATAGCCATTGAAATATAGTAGGAAAAGGATAGAAATTGCTCGGCACGAGCAATTTCTTTCCTTTTCCTACTATATTTCAATAATATTCTTACTTGATAAGTTTAAAAACGGTCAAATATCAAATATCTCGAAGCCGAACAAAATCGGATGAGTCGAACTCCGGATATGTCGAGGTATTTTGACGGTCCCCCCGACTTCGACACAACGAGTGTCGACTGTACCACGTTTCCAGACCATCCTGTGTGTAAATGCAGGTTTATTAGGATCCATACAGCTCTCTGAAAGTCTCTACGTACCATTAAGTTAGAATACCCGTAATGTCGCCATTATGAGATTTATAAAACATCTAATTTTTTTTTCGAGCATCGTCGTTACGTTTCCGAACTTACTCGGGTGCGGTCGTAAACATTCGGCGGTGGAAAGATCCACCGCCGAATGTTTTCGACCTCGCCCGAATAATTCCGACGTCGTGCGGATCTCATTACGGGTAGACTACATCAAGGCTATTGGAGAACAATATCGGTCCTGATCAGACTGTGCGTATGTACAGGCTAATCTGGATCCATGTTGTTCTCAAATGCCACAAGGGACCATTTTCCAGATTATGACTTCTTTTAAAGCAAACCAGTCCAACATTTTGTTGTCTGCAGTGTGCTAATCCTTGCTTCATCGCAAGTGCATCTAAAAGATCGAGAGGGTTGGCTGTTTGGGAGTTACCAAACAAGATTTCTACAAAAACAACACAGGAATTCCGAATTTGGAAAACCTTGAGACAAAGATGGAAAGTGGCGATAAAGAGTGTTTTCTCATAGGCCTATAGCCCATTTGTTCGTGCAATGATGTACGTCCCCCACGTCCACTTTAATATCTGCAACAACCTTTAAAAAAAGAAAATGCTTCTCACATCGATCGACACCTTTCAGTCTAAAATTTTGCCATATAAAAATGCGTTAATCCTTTCCCAAACAAGGCCTGGTTTTGACCTCCCTAGTAGAAATAGTTTGTGAAAACATTGAGGGAAAAGAAGAAATTGCTGATAACCTACAAGTTCTTCTTTTCCCTCCAAATTTTCTATGCAATGAAACGAACATTTTCTGCTTTCAAATTTTATTATATTGTCGTCTGAAGCAGCTATCATATTGAAGTAGTCTAAAAGTCTGCCGTTCTACCGAGCTACAGTCTCCTTATACACGGTGGATAATCACGTGACTCAGAATTTAAGAAAGTCTTCAATATGTTTGTTAATAGGACTAGATCTTTACTAGAACTATTTGAATTCAGTTTGAAGCAGAGAATGGTTGAAAGTGCCAGGAATTTGCTGGACGCGGTGGATTTTTGAAGAAAAAAAAGCTGACAAAAAAGTTATTGAAGATCAACCAAAATTTTGGTTGATCTTCAATAACTTTTTTATCGGCCATTCGGGTGATTTTTAACAAATTAATCCACCACATCCATCCAACGCGTGACGTCTGTCCTCCTTCTCTGCTTCAAACCGAATTCAAATTGACCAAGTATTTAACAAACATATTGAAGATTTTCTGTAACTGTGGTATCACGTGATTATGTACCGTGTTATAACATTAGTTATGAGAAATATGGCGATCTGATATGGCGACGGGAAATCACGTGATACAACAGTTTCAGAAAATCGTCAATAACTTTGCAAATGCATGACCAATTTGAATTCCTTTTGAAACAGAAAACAGAATGTAGGAAAACGACCAGAATTAGATGGAACTTGAAATTTTAGCGTGACGGTTCACGTACCGAAATTGTAGACAAATAGTAACATTTATACAAATTTCTGCTATTGATTTCAATTTGGACCACCCTAATATTTTGTTGTTTGGAAAGGATTGAAAGTGTTAACCTTTGAAAGATGCGTATACACAATTCGCTAATAAAGTGAAACATAATTAGCCAAATATTTAAACAGACATTTTTGACCCCGATGTCAAATTTGAACAACGACCCATATCGTCGATTTTCGACAAAAACGCAATAGCAATAGTCAAACAAGCAGTAGTTACGCGTTTTTATGAAAAGCGAAGATATGTGAAAAGACCCCCCCCCCCCCCAAAAAAAAAAAATGTCTCCGTTATTGTAATCAGGCCACAGTATTATAACACATGTTTACGAAATTTACCTTAAGGTATACCGCCCCTAATGAGATTCACGTGACGTCGGAATTATTCGTGCGACGTCGTTTAACATTTCGTTTCGCATTCGAACCTATTCGGGCGACGTCGAAAACGTTCGGCGGTGGAACGTTCCACCGCCGAATGTTTTCGACGTCGCCCGAATAATTCCGACGTCGCGTGAATTCAATTAGGGGTGAACTATACCTCACGATAAATGACCTGGCAGAGCAGCCCATGCTAATCGAATGGAATGCTCTGCCAGGTCAATTCTCGTCCGCTATACCTTAAGTTAAAGTTTGTAATTAACGCAACATCGAACTATACATAAATTAATGAAATTGTACATGCGTTGGTTCGAAACTTGCAGGTGCATTGAATTGTAATTCGGTTACAATCTGATTACAATGCGATGTTATCGTAAACGACATTAACATCTGACAATCACCCGTTATAGTTCATCTTCAATAACATTCCTCTGACCAACCAAGAAAGCTTGTAAGATTCTGAAAGCAACTAAACGTAGCTTTTCAACGAAAACCTTGTAACTGCAGCTTGTTTTAAGATGCAGTTACGTGGTTTTCGTTGGAAAGCAGCTTTAGATTTCATTGTAGTGCAGAACGACATGTTTGCACATGTTTGTCATGGAACCTACATTCAACAAGATATTTGAATTGATTAGACAAACAATAACCGAAATCGTTTTTTTTCGGGATCATTACAGATGAACTCTAACTGGTGACTGTCAGATGTTACAGTATGAAATAAGATAAACATCTGTCTTGAATCAGATTGAAATCAGTTATTTAACCTACAGATACACCACCGGTGGTGAACTCGGCCAAAGCGAGGGATGTTTCTTCGCGAACAATGTATTCCGTCGGTGTTGTTATAAAATCTCGTAACTACGGCTTCGATAAAGCCGTAGTTACGAGACTTTATAACAACACCGACGGTTTGTCAATACAAAACGGCTAAACCGGTCTATATCTATACCTTGTTGTGGCGAAAAACGTCCCTCGCTTTAGTCGAGTTCACCACCAGTGTACACCGAAAGTCTGTTATTCCACGACTCGTTTTATGAGACTTCATCGACCTAGGTGTCATTTTAGTCTTATATACTTAAAGGAAAAAAGAAACACAACAAAAATAAATTTGATCATACGTTATGTTTTTGTCTTTCTCAAAATCACCATAATTCGAGTACTTTTTTAAATGTATAGTAAAACTTCATCATTTGACTTTCTAGTGTCAAAATTTCATCAAGGCCGCATGTTTTACGTGGCAATGATATGCGTTTTAATGAGAGTGATTTGGTGTCAACGTTAAATGCGTTCTTGCATGCAATCCAATTTGACGTTAACGATTCCTGGCTGAAATTTGATTGCTGTAGTGTCCATGAATAGCATAAACATTTTTTTCGATAAGAGAATTTGTTTCCGTCGGTAAAATTAGCGAATGTCATGATCCTAACGCCGTGACGGCAGACGTTGACGGCCGCTTTTCGGGCGACTGTCAGTTGGTCCGTTCGTTCTAAGACGTTATCCGAAGCATTATTTTGTCAACAGATACACCAAAGTCAGCATCAATTGCGGGTTGAGATGTTCCATTCGTAAACATCACAGTTGCTACCGGATGAAGTCTTTGAATAAGTCGCAAAATGATACGAGGGATTAAATCCAAACGAGAATCATTGCCTTTTGTCCAGTCGACAAGCATCTACACAAATCAAAAGAGTTTTATGTAAAGTTTGGGGATTTAAAAGTGTGCACATGAGAAACGTGTAAACGTCTACTTTGACGTTGTCTCAAAGATAAGACAGGTTCCAACGTAAACACAAAGATCAATATCAAGATAAAGTGCCCTGTAATTATCAGTAACAACTTTGACTCAATAACATAAAAGAATTAGGAGAAATAACAAAAAATAGTTGTTGCGTTTCTTCTTTCCTCTAGTATATCAAACACAATGAACAACCCTTTCCAAAACAAGATCTGTTTTGTCGTCCCTGGTAGAAAATGCTCGGGGAAATATCGAGACAAAAGACGAATAATAATATTAGTTAATTAATATTATAATAATTATGCTGACAATATCCATTTTCTTATTTTGCCTTAATATTATTTTATCTGCAGTGAATTATACGTGAATCTTCATCACCATACAGTTTGTTGTATGTAGCAGCCTTAAATTTTGTCGTTTGTGGAAAGAGTTGAATATGGCCCTTTCCCAGGTGACAACGATATCAATCCTTTCCCAAACAAGACCTGCTTTTTACGTCCCTAATAGAAAAGGCTTGGGAAAACATTGAGACAAAAGGAGAAACTGCTGATAATCAGCAGTTTCTCCTTTTGTCTCAATATTTTCTATGCTATATTTTACACAAATTCTATCTCTTATAACATCCATTTTGTCATTTTTGGCACTTTTTGAAGTGGATCACCCTAAAATTTTGCCGTTTGGGAAAGGGTTAATCACGTTCAATTCTAAGGAAGTCTCAGAAGATAAAAATCAACGAAATTACCAAAGTGTTACATGTTCACTCAAAAAGAGTAAAAAAATGACGAGAAAAAGGAAGAGAGCTATGGCAACAACTTTTATTTTCCTTCGGCAATGATGCCTGTTTGCCATGTTATGCTTATTTTAATCCAGGAATGTTTGAAAAAGTGTTTCATCTATATTGGTCAGTTATGTTGATCTAAATTGACTTTGTCCTAACCCATAAGTTTTAAAGCAATTAAAATGACCCCCTTTATTCTGGCAGAACAGATGCATATGGACCGAAAAACGACCATTATCCATTTCCTACACAAGACCTGCAATAAATTTATTGCTTTCTTTGTCTCTTACAGAAAAGGCTTGCACGAATTTCGATCCTCGGCATCTGATTTTTTGAGCAGCTGGAGATACTGGAAAGAATTCATGGTCAGGGGCTCCTGCCATACCTGTTACAATGGCGGATCTAGAGGGAGTCGGGGGGGGGGGATCCGGACCCTCCCCCTGTCATTGGCCGAAAATCAACCTTTGAGTATATATCATATAAAACGTTAGTATATAAACGTTACATATTTAACACATTTAAAGCCATGATTTGGGCTTGGACCCCCCCCCCCCCTCTGAAAAAATTCCTGGATCCGCCCTTGTGCTGATTGAGGAATTTAACCCATATCAAGTTTGAGTTTATTGGGGTTTTACGCCGTTTTCAACTACCAGGGTCATATCGCGGCGGCTGGAGCACCTACCCATGGATTCCTGTTGTTTCTCAAACCAGTACTACCACAACACCCTTACCGAGCCTCCAGCTGCTCGGCCACTTAGGTTAACGATTTCAAACCCATTGGTGGGTGACAATATTGTCAGAAAGGGTATTAGCCGCGGCCGGGTATCGAACCCGGGACCTCTCGAATGAGGGTCAGATGCGCTACCAACTGCGCTAAGGCCGCGGCCAACCCATATCAATCACAACACCCAATCCGAGTAACAAGCGGCTCATCCTACACCAATGATTCATAGACTGATCCGGGGTTTGAACCTAATTACACTATTCTATCATATTGAAAAACGGACTCGGTGCTTCGGATTGAGCTATTCGCACTACGCAAGGCCGATATGGGGTATAATGCGAGAGAACATCGAAAGAAAAGAAGAAAATGCTGACTGTCAACTTGAATCTGAAGAACACAAATACCCCGCCATTGAAGCATTTATTTTGTCTTCTGTAAATCGTTCAAATGGGGGCTTTCAATAGATTACCGTCTCTTTTAAACAAAAACCTCGAATCTGCAACTTGTCATCAGATATACCACCCCTAATGAGATTCGCGAGACGTCTGAACTATTCGGACGACGTCGTTAACATTCGGCGGCGGAACGTACCACCGCCGAATGTTCACGACCTCGTCCGAATACGTTCGGGTACGTAATGAATGTTAACGACGTCGCACGAAAAAATCCGACGCCGCATGAATCTCACTATGGATGAACTTAAGCTGCAGCTACGAGAATTTTGTTGTTCGGAGAAGGTAAAAACTAGCAGCTTAGCTGTATCAACAGTCGTCCATTGATTTTCAATGGTCCGTATTTAGAAACGTTACACATTCTCTACTCCACAACATTACTATATTTTCTATATTTGCGTTACCATGACGATCGTTTGTCATATAAATCGTTGTTTGCTTTTTTCCCCTATAAAAAAAACTCATAACAGCGGCTTTAAAAAGCCTTAGATACGAGGTTTTTGAAGAAAATCGACACAATGATGACCTACAGGATGTATTATGTTTTGAATTATATTCTGGTCCAAGTGACGTGAAATTTCAAACTGTGCGTTAAAATGCCCCGTAGAGTTTGTGGGTTAATAGTGAAACAACCTTTTCCCAAATCCCCTTTTGGTGAGTAGGCCTATATAGTCCATGGATTAATATTGTATTGTTTGTTGTTAGCTGCATTTATCCTGTATTTTACAAATGTGACCCGTCACGCTAAAAGGTACCTTATAGGAAGTGTGAAAAATATCGACCCTAGTCAGTCTGCGCAGTCCGCGCAGCCAGACTAAGGCCGACACTTTTCACTTTTATGTAATTTTCTAAATCCGGAATGTTTTCCCTATCTTCTATATGTTAATTCTTCGCATACGGGATCTGGTTGGCATGTGCTTAGTCTGACAAGTTTGTCAAAATAAAGATTTTTGTAATAAGTTTTGTAATAATTAATTATTCATAATAATGTCGGACAATGTCCCTTTTAGCGTGACGGGTCACAAATATTTTCAGGTAGATCCGGACAGAAATAAGTCCGGTACAATAGTACCGGCCGAAAATGACAGTGACGTGGGCTAATGTTTACTATTTGACAACCAATCAACTCTGTTCGTATTTGTAACGGTGCAAATCAGACGAATTGGCTGGTTTTGCAGCAGTAAACATCAGCCTACGTCACTGTCATTTTCGGCTGGGACTATTGTAGCTCATCCGCTGACTGCAAACCCTATTTGGATACGCATGGCAATTAATTACTGTTTCCTACACAGATCATGATTTTGACGTCCCTGACGTCCGACTGAAGAAAAACACAACAACAAAAAACAAAACTACAAACATTCAGGTTAAAGAAGAAAATGTTGATCAATGCAAAGCTACAGCAGCATGCAAATTGGATCGTTTGGCAAAGGGGTTTAAGGTAGTCTACCCCTAAATCGGCCCTAATGAGATTTACGCAACGTCGGATTATTTCGTGCGACTTCGTTAATATACGTTACGTATCCGAACCTATTCGGGCGACGTGGTTTATTCAATCACCGGATGTTTACGACGTCACCCGAATAATTCCGACGTCGCGTGAATATCATTAGGGGTACCATGCGTATGGTTTTATACGAGCGAAGGTTCAATCGATATGCTAATTAGATTTTTTAAAATGACATTGGGTGAAAAGGATGAAAATGTTGGTTATGTCTTCCATGCTATAATTTGAAAAACAAACCCATTAATAATCACGATGGATAATCACGTGATATTACAATATTTTCAGAAAATCTTCAATAATTCTGTAAATACTGGACCGATTTGAATTCGGCTTGAAGCAGAGAATGTGGACAGACGTCATGCATTAGATGGACATGAATGATTTTTGAAAAATCAACTGATAAAAAAGTTATTGAAGATAAACCAACATTTTGGCTTATCTTCAATAACTTTTTTATCAGTTGATTTTTTAAAAATCCAACACGTCCAGCTTATTTCTGGCATTTTCCCGCCTTCTCTGCTTCAAACCGAATTCAAATTGGTCAAGTATTCACAAAGTTATTCAAGATTATTGGAAATTATAAGTTACGTGATTATCCACCGTGAATAATACATTCCTGGGTGAAAAATGTTCAGTGAAAAAACTGAAACCTCTGTACCATCTTTCAAAAGGCACCAGATCCGGACAGATCCGACTGAATTTGAGTCAAAATGAAATCATTTTTTTTTTTTTTTCTTTTTTTTTTTTTTTTTACAAATAATGCTGAATTTGCCAAAAATCTGAATATTTCCAGTTATTGTGTTTGCATCGCCTCTAAAATTTAACCATTCTTTAATTTTGTATGTGAAGGGCGTGCTAAATGTCTCACTGACCTTGTGAATTGAAATTAACCCTTTCTCAACCAAGACCCAGTTTTGACGTGTCTGACAAGATAAGCATGGTAAAACATTGAGACAAAAGAAGAAACTGCTGATAACCAGCAGTTTCTCCTTTAGTCTCAATAATTTCTGTGTGATTTTGTACATAAATCCAATCTTTATCAATATCCATTTTGTTATCTCCAGCAGCCTTTGAATTGCACCATCCTAAAATTTCGTTGTTTGGGAAAGGGTTAAGTGGTCTGACCGAATTTTACTAATTAGGATCGTGAGTTAACTTGGGCCGATGGGGAGATGCAACACTGGTGTATATCGATGCTTTTTAACAAAGACCTCGTAACTGCAACTTAAAACAATCTGCATTTACGAGGTTTTTGTTAAAAAGCGACGATATGCTTGCACATCGACAAAACCGATATTTTGTTAGATCGTCAAATTGAGATAGCGTTTGGGAAATGGTTTAAACTATGCAACAGCAAAAGATGCTTTTTAATCACTTTACCAAAAGATCCATGGATTCGAAAACAAGCTCGGGAAAAGATAACAAGAGACAAGAGAGGATATTCATCAGCATGTTCTCATTTTGCCTTAATGCGTTCGCCATACTATATATATACAGTCAATTTCTAATGGAAGTCGCCAAATTTAATGCTGCTTTTGTAAGTTAAATTTTAACTCATTATCAGAAGGCCAAAATGTATTCCAATCTCAAATATGCTGCGGACGACAAATTGAAAGAAACTTAACATGGTTTTCCCCTGTTTCTGGATAGGAGACATTGTGGGAAATGAAGTTTGTCACACGTAATTTCTTAATTTTCCACCTGTTTTCCATTTAGCCTTTATCGTGTTCGGGCTTCAAAAGAAGCGCCGCTATAAGGAGGGAATGTGTTAACCTAAGCTATTCACGCCCACTGGAAAGGGGGATAACCACGTGAATTACAATACTGTATTAGGTGTCACTCCTGTCATATTTCGGCTAATTGTGTTAACAGATTGATTGATTGGTCAATTTGTGATTTTACCCTTCTTTCAACTGCTATGGTCATATCCCGGCGTAAGGATCACCTAACCGTGGATTCTTGTATTTCTCATATCAGTGCTACCACTTTATCCGAGACTCCAGCTGCTCTCTCGCATAGATTTACGCCCAATGACGAGTTCCAAGTGACTTTTGTCGAATGCAGAATGGATATTGGCCGAGCGGGGTTCGAAACCCCTGGACTGACAAACTCCGACGTTACCGACTCAGCTATCCCTACTCGGCTTGTATGAACCGTGAAAAGCACCAATTTTAGTGGTGCGTGGCTCAACTAACAAGTTTCGTTAGACGTTCCTGGTCTTCTACTGTGAGGGAGAACGTTGTTAGAAAATGAGCATTGAGCATCAAAACAACTTTTCTCCCATGTACAGTATAGGTCCCGATGAATGACCTGACAGAGCATCTCTAGCTATTAGCAAGAGATACTTTGTCAGGTCCTTTATTGGGACCTATACTCACTGGTGGTGAACTCGGCCAAAGCGATGGACGTTTTCCGCTACAACAAGGTACAGATATTTTGCGTTTAAATGTGAGTTTTGTTTAAATGTGAGTTTAAAGATCTGATTAGATAGTTTTTCTAATAACAATGAATTTGTTCTAAAAATAGACCGGGTTTACCGATATGTATTGACAAACCGTCGGGGTTGTTATAAAATCTCGTAACTACGGCTTTATCGAAGCCGTAGTTACGATATTTTATAACAACACCGACGGAATACAATGATCGCGAAAAAACGTCCCACGCTTTGGCCGAATTCACCACCAGTGATACTATCCGGAATGACCTCCAAAAAAATCCACGTCATGGTATTCACAAACAAGCCTAACTTTCAATCAGATTCTTAACCCTTTCCCAAATGACAAAATTTTAGGGTGATACACTTCAAAAACTGTGAAAAATGACAAAATTGATTATATTAAAGATAATAGATCTATTTGTGTATAATATGGCACAGAAAATATTGAGACAAAAGGAGAAACTGCTGGTTATCAGCAGTTTCTTCTTTTGTTTCAATGTTTTCACAAGCCTTTTCTTTTAGAGACGTCAACATGTCTTATTTGGGAAAGGGTTAAATTACAAGTCATGTCAATGGCCGATATATAGATTACGCCTCATCCATCCATTTGACTTGCGTTGTAGTTTAGAAATAGTAAATCAATTTAGAATTGTTGAATAATGCACCTGATTGTGCCGTCCAAAAGCCAGAATGCTACCATAGAAAGAAAATAAGAATATACAGATTGTATGCACTTTCTCCCAACATGGGCGGATCTAGATGGGGGGAGGGGTCAGGGGGGTCCGGACCTCCCCCCCCCCCCCCGGCATCGGCCGAAAAACTAAATTTTGACCATATAAATTTAGTGTAATGTTACATATTGCTGCTTTTCAATGAAAAACTTGTAACTGCAGCTTAAAACAAGCTGCAGTTACAAGGTTTTCGTTGAAAAGCAACTATACCGGTATTTATCACACTTTAAGCCATCATTTGGGCTTGGACCCCCCCCCCCCCCGGAAAAAAATCTTGGAACCGCCCTTGCCCAATATTTTCAAGGTCCCGACATAGAATTAGATCTAGTGTGCATTGGACAGAACTAAGCTTGTCGTCAACCAGCTTTGAATTTGGAGCTATTTAGAAATTGTCTAAGAGTTAATCAGGATTAAATAAGTGCAGGGTCACTTTCTTTTATTTGAATTATAATCAGGTTATTACCCCTTTACCAAATTAGTAAGAATCTAAAATGCTCCAATTTTGAGAGGACAAATCAGACGTAAATGAAAATAAACGTTGCGTTCTTTATACCACTCTATACACAGAAAATATTGGAGGAAAAGGGGTAATGGGGTTATTAGCCTTCTTCTTTCTCCTCGATGTTAACCTGCATTTTCACCATTCCATGACCGTTAAAAAACGTGTGTTATTTTGTGAAAAGTAACTAATGCTGGACCTTGAACGCTTTCAAGCCGCTTATTTTATTATCGCTATTTCAAATATCCATTTCCCAAACAAGACCTGCCTTTAACGACCCTGATAGAACGGGCATTTGGGGTAACATTGAAGCAAAAGAAAAAAATGCTGATAATCAGCATTTTTCCTTTTGCCTCAATACTTTCTATGCTATATTGTAATAAAGTTTCTCCTTTCATTAACATTAATTTTGCCGTCTGCATAGGCTTTCAAATTGGAACAGTCTAAAATGTTGTCGTTTGGGAAAGGACTAATCGCAGACTTAACTGTGTAATAGTTTAAGTAGAATTAAACAGCCAAACTTTAATTCGGATTAACTGAATTAAGCCATTTTCAAACTCCCTCAGACTGGCTTTCATGTCCGCATTCAAGAACATTTTCGAAGGCATCGAGAGAAAAAAAATTTAAAAGCCAACATTTCCCATTTTCTCAATACTTTCATGCTACATGTATATCATGATGTTAAAATGACATTTCAGAATTTTTTGTCATAAATTCTACTTTTATTTTTATCCGAAAGAGCATATTTCCTTATGAAAATTATGAAAATTTCAACCCAAAATATTGCGCCGTTTACGAGAAATTTATATTTTTGTGTTAAAATTGAACAAATTGTTGTGGACAACAGTTCGGATTTATATGCAATTTATCGATTATGTCTCAACTTTAAATACGTGTTTCTCGCTTATCGGCAACAACTTCAAAAAACTAATAGTATTTATACTCATTAGAATAACCAATCTTGGCATCAAGACATACTTTAAAAAATTGAAATTGGAATGAAATGTCCCTTTAAGTATTTTACACCATTATCTATGCTAGATCGTTTGAAACCAATAAAACATCGATAAAACAGCAACAAAGCAAAATTACGACCCTTTTGCAGATTAGGAGTAATGAAAAAGATCAACTTTCGCTAATTTAGGTCGTGGTGAAGTCAAGGAAAAATTAGCATATCGCTGCTTTTCAACAAAAACCTCCTAACTGCAGCTTAAAACATGCTGCAGTAATGAGGTTTTCGTTGAAAAGTGACCATATTCAGCAAATCGCTGGTTACCTTCCAAAATGTCGTAACTATGTACAGCTTAAATTATAAATAAGCGGTAGTTACGGCGTTTTCGAACTAATGACCATCTTCGCTAGCCAAGGTTGAACCCACCTGTGTTTGAATACAGAAACGACGTTACGTCGTAGATGTCACCCTTGGCTTGCGAAGATGACTAATGACCGGCGATATACATGTACATTGTAACTGCGCTTATTTGATTTCATTGATCTTTATCAGCACCTGTGTCTGCTATTGTTTGAGACCCGTAAAGCAACGACAAAGACAATGTACACTGAATGAAAGAAAACTCTTATTCGGGTTTACAGTAATTAAGATGCTCAACTTTTGTTATACGTATTTACTCCGTTTAGAATTAGCGTATATATCGCACTGACACAGTGAATCTTCTATAATTGCACTGTACCGAGAGACCAGCCAGTGTTATCGTTAGAGACCAGTAAAACAGCAACGAAACCAACGTACAAAATGGAAAGTCCATTAACTCCTTCCCAAATGGCAAAATTTTAGGATGGTCCATTTCAAACGCTACTTCAGACATCAAAATGGATGTTGAAAAAATGGATTTGTGTTAAAAATAGCAGACAATATTGAGGCAAAAGGAGAAAATGCCGAGTGACAGCATTTGCTTCCTTTGCCTCGATGTTTTCTCAAGTCCTTTTGGTTAGGGGCGTGAAATCAGGTCTTGTTCTGGGAAGGGTTAACCCAGAGTTCTCCCTAGGGCCATCAACCCCATACGCATTAATAATATGAGAAATATCCAGCGTACCTTAAACACCCCCCCCCACCCCCAACAATGCTGTCTTCAAAAATTTGTCAGCGAATCGCATGACTGTGACTGATGATGTATTCTATACATTAGAGACTGAAAAGAAACATTGTTGTTGTTTGCAAATTCAAACATATCATCGGCGTTATTGCAAAAGCTCGCATGTACGCGGTCTTTTGTTGAAAAGCATCGATATATTTGCGCCAAGATCAGCCCCGTCAAACATTTTAAGACATCGTATCGGGATCTATTCTATCTGTGGTCAAAAGCCTTATGAGGGCACATCCTGCACTGTAAGAATTGCTACAGGTAATAAGGGAGTTATTAGAGAACAATATTGATCCTGTTCAGACTTTGCGTATGCACAGGCTGGTCTGGATCAAATACCAGAATCCAGATCCATGTTCGTCTCATTTATGTTCGCTGATTTTGTAAGGGCGAAAACTTCGAAAGAATTTGGATTTTGGTAGGCGCAAATTACTTCCCTTGGATATCGTGGGGATAGTTTACGGTTTAAATCGTTTTAGTGATCTTGAAAGCGTTTATTTGGTTGGTCAAAGGAAATGTCAATGCAGGTGACCCATAACGGATGCCTACAGGTCAGATGCAACTTGTAAGCATCTGATTGGCTCTAGCTACGTTTAACCCTTTCCCAAACAAGATCTGTTTTTGACGTCCCTAACAGAAAAGGCTTTGGAAAACATTCAAACAAAAGAAGAAACTGCTGATAACCAGCAGTTTCTCCTTTTGTCTCAATATTTTCTGTGCCATAGTTTATCTAAATCCTGTCTTAACAATCACCCATTTTGTCATTTTCAGCAACTTTCAAATGGGACAACCCTAAATTTTTGCTGTTTGGGATAGGGATAAAGGGCGTTTTCACTATTTCAGCAATGGCGTCACCTCGAAGTTACCTGGGATGTCGAGATATCCGTACATCGACACATCCGATATTTGGTCAAATGTGACGGAACAACCATGATGACAATTTCTAGTTCCTTTAAGCTACTTCTATTCTGTCGTGTTTGATGGAAAGGAAATCCACTGGTGGTGAACTAAACCAATTTTCGCTACAAGGTATAGAAATTTTGCGTTTAAATGTGAGTTTATAGTTTTTTTCCTAATGACAATGAACTTGTTCTAAAAAACAGACCGGGATTACCGTTTTGTATTGACAAACTGTCGGTGTCGTTATAAAATCTCGTATCTACGGCTTCGATAAAGCCGTAGTTACGATATTTTATAACAACATCGACGGAATACAATGAACGCGAAAAAACGTCCCTCGCTTTGGCCGAGTTTCACCACCAGAGATAATCGCTTGACATCGAGTATTGTTTCTGCTTTAACCAATTCCAAAACAAGTCCTAGTTTTGACGTCCTTAATAGAAAAGGCTTGGGAAAACATTGAAACAAAAGAAGAAACTGCTGATAATCAGCAGTTTCTACTTTTGTTTCAATATTTTCTATGCCATATTTTACATATTTCTTTCTATCTTTAGTATCTTATACATTGTATTTTGTCATTTGTGACAGATTTTGAAGTGGATCACCCTAAAATTTTGTCGTTTGGGAAAGGGTTAATCTACTTTACTACTCCTCTCTCAAACAGCAACATGATAAGACGAGTCCCGTTTGAAACTGCTGCAGACCATAAAATGGATTTGATTTATTGGGATTTAGCGATGTTTTCAATTATGGCCATATCGCAAGCGGCTGGGGGCACATAACCATAGATTTCTGTTATTTCTCTCACCAGTACTACCAAAATATACTCCTCAAAAAAAGTTAAGGACCACACATTCAAAGTGTGATATTTTGTGATTCCTTAAATGAATCTGTTTATGATTTGTTGCATGAAAACTAGTACCCTTTCTTCATAATCAGTTAATCATTTGATTGGAAAAATAACCGAATTTAAAACTGTAAGAGGAAATGGCATAACACTACCCTTTAAAATGCTTGTTTTTGCATGTAGTGGGTAGAATGGCAACTTTCAGAAAAAGCCCCTTTCCTCAGGATTTTCTTTTGAAAAATCACACGTATGGCCAGTTTTGACTATCTTGAACCTCTATTAACTCAATGGAAGAAAAGTAGAAACTAACTTCTGGTACCCTGTATGAGGAATTTACATTATGATTACCATTGCCCGTTTGAGAGCTTCCAGCATCACTTACGGAACATTATGAGTAGAGATCCTTTCTGTAATGATGGTTCCACACATTTTCAACAGGATTCGCGTGATGAGAGTGTACTGTCTATTGCGTAAGTTACATTTTTCTCTCTCTTAAAAACTCAGTTGCAATTTTAACCATGTGTGGACGGTCGTTATCGTCCCATAAAATGAATTTAGGAACAATAGCACCAGAGAATGGATCAGATTATCTGACGAGAACATCATCTCTATATCGATCACCGGACAGTGATCTGTTAGGATGGATACCAAGTTCCATAGAACCATCTTAACATACCACCCCACTCAAGCATAAATGGCCCATTTCACCTATCGCCTTTTACACCATGAAAGTCTTTAAAACGCCGATTTTTCTGAGGAAACACTACGACTTTTCCGATTTTGGTATTCTGCCACAATTTGCACCAGTCGCATCCCAAAATAGATCTCAAATCTGCAAGGCGAGAGTTTGCATTATGGACGTTGAAAGTCAATGCAAAATCGTATGGTCTGTGCGGCTGAAGTGGGGCTCACCGGAAGCCTCCATGTGCATAATTTTTTAGCTCAGATGTGTTTTTTGTTGTTTGAACATAAACAGCTTGTACTGTTGGTCCCAAGCGTAATTTGATGGACGATAACGCTCGTCTTTACACGTTTAGCTTTGTTGTCGAGTAGGAAAAACGCAAATTATTGAAAGGTTAGCAAGCTTTCTTTACATAAAACTCGTTGAACATGTGTGGGACCGTCATCACAGAAGAATTCCTTCCCATAATGTCCATACAGACATATCGGAATCTTTCAAACGGGTCCCGATAGATGCATTGTCTAGATCCCTTCATGCCGGAACCGGAAGTTGATTTCAAGCGCATGTTCACATTTAATTGACGTAATGAATGCATGAGATGACCACTCAGGTTATGTACCTGAATTTTCAGAGGGAAATCTTGAGAAACAAGGACTTTTTCTTTAAAATGCTACCCCACCCACTACATGTAAAATCAAGCATTTCGAGGGGTAGCGCAATGCCAAGTTCTCTTACAATTTTAGTTTCGGCAATTTTTACAATTTCTCGATGATTTGTTATGGAGGAAAGATTGCCGTTCATTACGCAGTAATCCATGAATTATTTTATAAAAAGAATCGTAGAATATCTTATTTCAAATATGTGGTCCTTAACTTTTTTTGATGAGTATATCTAAAACGACCCCCCAGCTGGGGAAGGAGCGAATGTCTAGGACCAGTAGTCCAGTCAATAAAGGGTTGGACATCAAACTAATTGCAACAGAAATTATTTCTTTACTAAAATGAACCTATATCATTACCGAACAATGTGCTAAAAATCTACCAAAATATATCGAGCCGTTATTGTATAAAACGTGTTTAGAAAAGGACAAGTAAGACAGAGTTTTGGGTACTCTGTGTACTTTAAGACATCGTACATTCTACCTGTTGTCAAAAGCCTTATGAGGGCCCATCCTGCACTGTAACAATTGCTACAGGTAATAAGAAAGTAATTAGTGAGCAATATTCTGGTCAGACTTAGCGTATGCACAGGCTGGTCTGGATCAAATACCAGAATCCAGATCCATGTTCGTCTCTGTAAGGGCGACAACTACGAGATAATTTGGATTTGGTAGGCGCAAATTACTTCCCTTGGATATCGTGGGAATAGATTACGGTTTAATTCGTTTTAGTGATCTTGAAAGCGCTTATTTGATTGGTCAAAGGTAATGCCATTGCAGGTGACCCATAATGGTTGCCTACAGGTCAGATGCAACTTGTAAGTAAGCATCTGATTTTAATCAGATTGACTCTAACTGCGTTTAACACTTTCCCAAACAAGTCCTAGTTTTGACGTCCCTAACAGAAAAGGCTTTGGAAAACATTGAAACAAAAGAAGAAACTGCTGATAACCAGCAGTTTCTCCTTTTGTCTCAATATTTTCTGCGCCATAGTTTATCCAAATTCTGTCTTAATTATCACCCATTTTGTCATTTTCAGCAACTTTCAAATGGGACAACCCTAAATTTTGCTGTTTGGGATAGGGTTAAAGGGCGTTTTCAGTTTATTTCAGCAATGGCGTCACCTGGGATGTTAAATCATGTCGAGATATCCGTACATCGACACATCCGATGTTTGGTCAAATGTGATGGAACAACCATGACCATGATTTCTAGTTCCTTTAAGCTACTACTGTCATGTTTGATGGAAAGGAAGTCCACTGGTGGTGAACTAAAACAATTTTCGCTACAACAAGGTATAGATATTTTGCGTTTAAATGCGAGTTAATAGATTTTTTCTAATGACAATGCACTTGTTCTAACTAGAAAGACCTGAAGGTCTTGAGTCGCTCCACAGGCCTGAATTTCTTTTAATATTAAATCCAAGTTTTGACTAGATTTTTGAATACTTGTGGTTCTTACAGCAAAAACAAAGTCAAAAGCAGCAATCATGTGGTCAATGCAAAAAGAAAGTAAATGATTGACTAATATTTTAGGGATGTTAGAGCGATAATAAAATTGAAAACTGTGATTTTGCCAAATTCAAGGAAACATAATTCAGTATGTATATTTAAAATCAAATCGAAAATTAAACACATGCAAGATCTTATGGTCACTATCATTCTGTTCAAATTTTGTCTATATTAGTCAATATTCGTGGCTTCAAGAGTGGAAAAAGTGTCGAAAACTGAAATTTTGTCAATTTCAAGGGCACATAACTCATATTGTAACAGTGTGATCATGTTGAAAATTACACATCAGCAAGATCTTGTTGTCAACAAGATTCTTTCCAAGTATCATCTTGATTGGTTAACATTTGTGGTTGTTAGATTGAAAACAAAGTCGAAAATAGCATTTTGTCAAATTCAAGGGCACAGAACTCACGATGTAAGACTCCGATCAAGCTGAAAATTACATCCAGGCAGCATAATTTATAATGCTTATATATATTCTGTCCAAGTTTTGTCTTCATTGGTCAATATTTGTAGATTTTAGAGTAGAAATAAAGTCAAACCCAGCAAAATAGAGCCGAAAATAGCAATTTTTGGCAATTTCAAGGGCACATAACTCATGCTATAAAATTCAGATCAAGCTGAAAATTTTACCAAGGCAAGATCTTATAGTAACCATCATTTTGTCAAAGTTTCGTCTTGTTTAGTCAATATTTGTAGTTGCTAGAGTGAAAACAAAGTCAAAATACAGCCGAAAATGGCGATTCTGTCAATTTCAAGGGCACATAACTCATGATGTAAAATTCAGATCAAGCTGAAAATTTTACCAAGGCAAGATCTTGTAGTCAGCATCATTCTGTCAAAGTTTTGTCTTGATTGTTCAATATTTGTAGATTTTAGAAGAAAACTAAAGTCAAAACCTGCTATTTTTGACATTCAAGGGCAGATAACTCAGGTTATTCTGGTTCAATCCATATCCTTTGAAGGAATCTGAGAGAGGGCCACCCAAGGATCATTCCTGTGAAGTTTGGTTAAAATCCATCCAGTAGTTTTTGAGAAGAAGATTTTTAAAGAAAAAGTTTACGGACGCACGGACGGACGGACGCACGCACGCACGACGGACACACCGCCATGACAATAGCCCGCTGGCCTGAAAGGCCAGTGGAGCTAAAAACAGACCGGGTTTACCGTTTTGTATTGACAAACTGTCGGTGTTGTTATAAAATCTCGTATCTACAGCTTCGATAAAGCCGTAGTTACAATATTTTTTAACAACACCGACGGAATACAATGATCGTGAAAAAACGTCCCTCGCTTTGGCCGAGTTCACCACCAGAGATAACCGTTTGACATCGAGTATTGTTTCTGCTTTAACCAATTCCAAAACAAGTCCTAGTTTTGACGTCCTTAATAGAAAAGGCTTGGGAAAACATTGAAACAAAAGAAGAAAATGATGATAAACAGCAGTTTCTCCTTTTGTCTCAATATTTTCTGTGTCATAGTTTATCTAAATCCTGTCTTAATTATCACCCATTTTGTCATTTTCAAATGGGACAACCCTAAATTTTTGCTGTTGGGATAGGATTAAAGAGCGTTTTCACTGTATTTCAGCAATGGCGTCACCTCGAAGTTACCCGGGATGTCGAATCACGTCGAGATATCCGTACATCGACACATCCGATGTTTGGTCAAATGTGATGGAACAACCATGATGACAATTTCTAGTTCCTTTTAAGTTTAAGCTACTTCTGTCGTGTTTGATGGAAAGGAAATCAACTGATGGTGAACTAAAGCAATTTTTGCTACAGCAAGGTATAGATATGTTGCGTTTAAATGGGAGTTTATAGTTTTTTTTCAAATGACAACGAACTTGTTCTAAAAACAGACCGGGTTTAACGTTTTGTATTGACAAACTGTCGGCGTTGTTTTAAAATCTCGTATCTACGGCTTCGATAAAGCCGTAGTTACGATATTTTATAACAACACGACGGAATACAATGATCGCGAAAAAACGTCCCTCGCTTTGGCCGAGTTCACCACCAGAGGTAATCGCTTGACATCGAGTATTGTTTCTGCTTTAACCAATTCCAAAACAAGTCCTAGTTTTGACGTCCTTAAGGTATATGACCCATCATTAAAAACTCCACTTTCTAGCCATTGAACATGCATCAAATTACACACTCTTGTAAATACACTTCAAATAAGTTGATTCACCGTGCCGCATTTCAAGATTATGCTTCAAGATGAAAATAATTTACAAATATCTTTTTACTCTATATTATGCAAGGGAGGTAATTTATAACATTTTTGTCAAATATTTCCATAATTATGCGTAATTCAAAGATCTAAACCGTTCAAAATGCTTATGTTTGTATTTGGAATGGAAATATAACACAGTTTAGGATTTACTGGCATTTTTCAAATTTCGCCTCTGGTTCTTTGGTGCTAATGATGGGTTGTATAGGTTAATAGAAAAGGCTTGGGAAAACATTGAAACAAAAGAAGAAACTGCTGATAACCAGCAGTTTCTACTTTTGTCTCAATATTTTCTATGCCATATTTTACACAAATTCGATCTTTAGTAGCTTATACATTGTATTTTGCCATTTTTGACAGATTTTGAAGTGGATCACCCTAAAATTTTGTCGTTTGGGAAAGGGTTAATCTACTATACTACCCCTTTCTCAAACAGCAACATGGTAAGATGAGTCCCGTTTGAAACTGCTGCAGACCATAAAATGGATTTGATATATTTGGGTTTAGCGACGTTTTCAACTATGACCATATCGCAAGCGGCTGGGGGCACATAACCGTAGATTCCTGGTATTTCTCTGACCAGTACTACCAAAATATTTAAAACGAGCCACCAGCTGGGAAAGGTGCGAATGTCTAGGACCAGTCACACTGAGAAATGAGAGAATTACGCACATATCGGTGGGGAAGGGGGTGAATATCAGCATTTTCTTCATTTGCATCGATGTTTTTCTTTCAAAACTTTTCTAATGGGAAGTCAAAACCAGATTTTGCTTCGGTTTGGTTTATTAGGGTTTTACGCCGTTTTCAACTACTAAGGTCATAGCGCGCGACTGGAGCACCTAACCATGGATTCCTGGTATTTCTCTCACCAGTACTACCACAACACCCTAACCGAACCCCCAGCTACTCCCCCACATAGGTACACGATATCAAACCATATTGATGGGTGACATTTTTGTCAGAAAAGGTATTTGCAGCGGCCGGGTATTGAACCCCGGTCATCTCAAATGAGACAGGTGAGCTACCAACTGAGCCATGGCCGCGGCAGATTTTTCTTCGGAAAGGGTTAACAAAATATATTTCAGATAGACAGATGTATGTCAATTGCCCAGATATTAACATTATTCAATGGATTTCACTCGGAGCAAATTAAGCCACAGAGCTACAGATAAAAGGGGGTATTGGCTTTAATAAATGCAAAATTTGATTCAATGTTGTCCCGATGAGACAATTCAAATGAGTACCCACAACATAGGGTTTGGATTTGAAATTAGATATTTGGAATACCCCATTTTTTTACCCCATTTTATATGTTGCTCTGTAAAATGACCACAACAGCAGGTTAATTGGGGGCATGTTTTTTTTATTTGTGGTTTTTATACAATTAAAAACGTAATTTCTGGAAAAACCATCTGTTTTTGCCGGTCTTGTATCTGAAAAGACAAGAATTTGATTTGATTTTATTCTGGTTTTATGCCGTTTTCAACTGCTATCGTCATAGCCCGGAAGCTGGAGCACCTAACCATGGATTCCTGGTATTTCTCACACCAGTACCACCACAATATCCAAACCAAGCCTCCAGCTGCTCTCTCACATCGATGATTCACACCCATTGTTGAGAGACAAATGACTTTGTCATATGTCAGAATGGATACTGGCGAAAAGACAAGAAGGGTAGAACTATAAATAAATAGTAATACTAACTATACACTTTCAAAACAGGTGTGTCTGTTGCAATATGCGCCGCCTATTAAATCATTTTGAGAGATGCAGCATAACCTGACAACTTGCTCAAAGAGACTTGCGACATTCAGTAGTATTTCTAAATCCATTACCAGACGGTAAAACTTTTGACTTCTCCAAAACCAAAGATATATATAATATTGAGGCAAAAGGAGAAAATGCCGAGTGACAGCATTTGCTTCCTTTGCCTCGATGTTTTCTCAAGTCCTTTTGGTTAGGGGCGTGAAATCAGGTCTTGTTCTGGGAAGGGTTAACCCAGAGTTCTCCCTAGGGCCATCAACCCCATACGCATTAATAATATGAGAAATATCCAGCGTACCTTAAACACCCCCCCCCCCCCACCCCCAACAATGCTGTCTTCAAAAATTTGTCAGCGAATCGCATGACTGTGACTGATGATGTATTCTATACATTAGAGACTGAAAAGAAACAATTGTTGTTGTTTGCAAATTCAAACATATCATCGGCGTTATTGCAAAAGCTCGCATGTACGCGGTCTTTTGTTGAAAAGCATCGATATATTTGCGCCAAGATCAGCCCCGTCAAACATTTTAAGACATCGTATCGGGATCTATTCTATCTGTGGTCAAAAGCCTTATGAGGGCACATCCTGCACTGTAAGAATTGCTACAGGTAATAAGGGAGTTATTAGAGAACAATATTGATCCTGTTCAGACTTTGCGTATGCACAGGCTGGTCTGGATCAAATACCAGAATCCAGATCCATGTTCGTCTCATTTATGTTCGCTGATTTTGTAAGGGCGAAAACTTCGAAAGAATTTGGATTTTGGTAGGCGCAAATTACTTCCCTTGGATATCGTGGGGATAGTTTACGGTTTAAATCGTTTTAGTGATCTTGAAAGCGTTTATTTGGTTGGTCAAAGGAAATGTCAATGCAGGTGACCCATAACGGATGCCTACAGGTCAGATGCAACTTGTAAGCATCTGATTGGCTCTAGCTACGTTTAACCCTTTCCCAAACAAGATCTGTTTTTGACGTCCCTAACAGAAAAGGCTTTGGAAAACATTCAAACAAAAGAAGAAACTGCTGATAACCAGCAGTTTCTCCTTTTGTCTCAATATTTTCTGTGCCATAGTTTATCTAAATCCTGTCTTAACAATCACCCATTTTGTCATTTTCAGCAACTTTCAAATGGGACAACCCTAAATTTTTGCTGTTTGGGATAGGGATAAAGGGCGTTTTCACTATTTCAGCAATGGCGTCACCTCGAAGTTACCTGGGATGTCGAGATATCCGTACATCGACACATCCGATATTTGGTCAAATGTGACGGAACAACCATGATGACAATTTCTAGTTCCTTTAAGCTACTTCTATTCTGTCGTGTTTGATGGAAAGGAAATCCACTGGTGGTGAACTAAACCAATTTTCGCTACAAGGTATAGAAATTTTGCGTTTAAATGTGAGTTTATAGTTTTTTTCCTAATGACAATGAACTTGTTCTAAAAAACAGACCGGGATTACCGTTTTGTATTGACAAACTGTCGGTGTCGTTATAAAATCTCGTATCTACGGCTTCGATAAAGCCGTAGTTACGATATTTTATAACAACATCGACGGAATACAATGAACGCGAAAAAACGTCCCTCGCTTTGGCCGAGTTTCACCACCAGAGATAATCGCTTGACATCGAGTATTGTTTCTGCTTTAACCAATTCCAAAACAAGTCCTAGTTTTGACGTCCTTAATAGAAAAGGCTTGGGAAAACATTGAAACAAAAGAAGAAACTGCTGATAATCAGCAGTTTCTACTTTTGTTTCAATATTTTCTATGCCATATTTTACATATTTCTTTCTATCTTTAGTATCTTATACATTGTATTTTGTCATTTGTGACAGATTTTGAAGTGGATCACCCTAAAATTTTGTCGTTTGGGAAAGGGTTAATCTACTTTACTACTCCTCTCTCAAACAGCAACATGATAAGACGAGTCCCGTTTGAAACTGCTGCAGACCATAAAATGGATTTGATTTATTGGGATTTAGCGATGTTTTCAATTATGGCCATATCGCAAGCGGCTGGGGGCACATAACCATAGATTTCTGTTATTTCTCTCACCAGTACTACCAAAATATACTCCTCAAAAAAAGTTAAGGACCACACATTCAAAGTGTGATATTTTGTGATTCCTTAAATGAATCTGTTTATGATTTGTTGCATGAAAACTAGTACCCTTTCTTCATAATCAGTTAATCATTTGATTGGAAAAATAACCGAATTTAAAACTGTAAGAGGAAATGGCATAACACTACCCTTTAAAATGCTTGTTTTTGCATGTAGTGGGTAGAATGGCAACTTTCAGAAAAAGCCCCTTTCCTCAGGATTTTCTTTTGAAAAATCACACGTATGGCCAGTTTTGACTATCTTGAACCTCTATTAACTCAATGGAAGAAAAGTAGAAACTAACTTCTGGTACCCTGTATGAGGAATTTACATTATGATTACCATTGCCCGTTTGAGAGCTTCCAGCATCACTTACGGAACATTATGAGTAGAGATCCTTTCTGTAATGATGGTTCCACACATTTTCAACAGGATTCGCGTGATGAGAGTGTACTGTCTATTGCGTAAGTTACATTTTTCTCTCTCTTAAAAACTCAGTTGCAATTTTAACCATGTGTGGACGGTCGTTATCGTCCCATAAAATGAATTTAGGAACAATAGCACCAGAGAATGGATCAGATTATCTGACGAGAACATCATCTCTATATCGATCACCGGACAGTGATCTGTTAGGATGGATACCAAGTTCCATAGAACCATCTTAACATACCACCCCACTCAAGCATAAATGGCCCATTTCACCTATCGCCTTTTACACCATGAAAGTCTTTAAAACGCCGATTTTTCTGAGGAAACACTACGACTTTTCCGATTTTGGTATTCTGCCACAATTTGCACCAGTCGCATCCCAAAATAGATCTCAAATCTGCAAGGCGAGAGTTTGCATTATGGACGTTGAAAGTCAATGCAAAATCGTATGGTCTGTGCGGCTGAAGTGGGGCTCACCGGAAGCCTCCATGTGCATAATTTTTTAGCTCAGATGTGTTTTTTGTTGTTTGAACATAAACAGCTTGTACTGTTGGTCCCAAGCGTAATTTGATGGACGATAACGCTCGTCTTTACACGTTTAGCTTTGTTGTCGAGTAGGAAAAACGCAAATTATTGAAAGGTTAGCAAGCTTTCTTTACATAAAACTCGTTGAACATGTGTGGGACCGTCATCACAGAAGAATTCCTTCCCATAATGTCCATACAGACATATCGGAATCTTTCAAACGGGTCCCGATAGATGCATTGTCTAGATCCCTTCATGCCGGAACCGGAAGTTGATTTCAAGCGCATGTTCACATTTAATTGACGTAATGAATGCATGAGATGACCACTCAGGTTATGTACCTGAATTTTCAGAGGGAAATCTTGAGAAACAAGGACTTTTTCTTTAAAATGCTACCCCACCCACTACATGTAAAATCAAGCATTTCGAGGGGTAGCGCAATGCCAAGTTCTCTTACAATTTTAGTTTCGGCAATTTTTACAATTTCTCGATGATTTGTTATGGAGGAAAGATTGCCGTTCATTACGCAGTAATCCATGAATTATTTTATAAAAAGAATCGTAGAATATCTTATTTCAAATATGTGGTCCTTAACTTTTTTTGATGAGTATATCTAAAACGACCCCCCAGCTGGGGAAGGAGCGAATGTCTAGGACCAGTAGTCCAGTCAATAAAGGGTTGGACATCAAACTAATTGCAACAGAAATTATTTCTTTACTAAAATGAACCTATATCATTACCGAACAATGTGCTAAAAATCTACCAAAATATATCGAGCCGTTATTGTATAAAACGTGTTTAGAAAAGGACAAGTAAGACAGAGTTTTGGGTACTCTGTGTACTTTAAGACATCGTACATTCTACCTGTTGTCAAAAGCCTTATGAGGGCCCATCCTGCACTGTAACAATTGCTACAGGTAATAAGAAAGTAATTAGTGAGCAATATTCTGGTCAGACTTAGCGTATGCACAGGCTGGTCTGGATCAAATACCAGAATCCAGATCCATGTTCGTCTCTGTAAGGGCGACAACTACGAGATAATTTGGATTTGGTAGGCGCAAATTACTTCCCTTGGATATCGTGGGAATAGATTACGGTTTAATTCGTTTTAGTGATCTTGAAAGCGCTTATTTGATTGGTCAAAGGTAATGCCATTGCAGGTGACCCATAATGGTTGCCTACAGGTCAGATGCAACTTGTAAGTAAGCATCTGATTTTAATCAGATTGACTCTAACTGCGTTTAACACTTTCCCAAACAAGTCCTAGTTTTGACGTCCCTAACAGAAAAGGCTTTGGAAAACATTGAAACAAAAGAAGAAACTGCTGATAACCAGCAGTTTCTCCTTTTGTCTCAATATTTTCTGCGCCATAGTTTATCCAAATTCTGTCTTAATTATCACCCATTTTGTCATTTTCAGCAACTTTCAAATGGGACAACCCTAAATTTTGCTGTTTGGGATAGGGTTAAAGGGCGTTTTCAGTTTATTTCAGCAATGGCGTCACCTGGGATGTTAAATCATGTCGAGATATCCGTACATCGACACATCCGATGTTTGGTCAAATGTGATGGAACAACCATGACCATGATTTCTAGTTCCTTTAAGCTACTACTGTCATGTTTGATGGAAAGGAAGTCCACTGGTGGTGAACTAAAACAATTTTCGCTACAACAAGGTATAGATATTTTGCGTTTAAATGCGAGTTAATAGATTTTTTCTAATGACAATGCACTTGTTCTAACTAGAAAGACCTGAAGGTCTTGAGTCGCTCCACAGGCCTGAATTTCTTTTAATATTAAATCCAAGTTTTGACTAGATTTTTGAATACTTGTGGTTCTTACAGCAAAAACAAAGTCAAAAGCAGCAATCATGTGGTCAATGCAAAAAGAAAGTAAATGATTGACTAATATTTTAGGGATGTTAGAGCGATAATAAAATTGAAAACTGTGATTTTGCCAAATTCAAGGAAACATAATTCAGTATGTATATTTAAAATCAAATCGAAAATTAAACACATGCAAGATCTTATGGTCACTATCATTCTGTTCAAATTTTGTCTATATTAGTCAATATTCGTGGCTTCAAGAGTGGAAAAAGTGTCGAAAACTGAAATTTTGTCAATTTCAAGGGCACATAACTCATATTGTAACAGTGTGATCATGTTGAAAATTACACATCAGCAAGATCTTGTTGTCAACAAGATTCTTTCCAAGTATCATCTTGATTGGTTAACATTTGTGGTTGTTAGATTGAAAACAAAGTCGAAAATAGCATTTTGTCAAATTCAAGGGCACAGAACTCACGATGTAAGACTCCGATCAAGCTGAAAATTACATCCAGGCAGCATAATCTATAATGCTTATATATATTCTGTCCAAGTTTTGTCTTCATTGGTCAATATTTGTAGATTTTAGAGTAGAAATAAAGTCAAACCCAGCAAAATAGAGCCGAAAATAGCAATTTTTGGCAATTTCAAGGGCACATAACTCATGCTATAAAATTCAGATCAAGCTGAAAATTTTACCAAGGCAAGATCTTATAGTAACCATCATTTTGTCAAAGTTTCGTCTTGTTTAGTCAATATTTGTAGTTGCTAGAGTGAAAACAAAGTCAAAATACAGCCGAAAATGGCGATTCTGTCAATTTCAAGGGCACATAACTCATGATGTAAAATTCAGATCAAGCTGAAAATTTTACCAAGGCAAGATCTTGTAGTCAGCATCATTCTGTCAAAGTTTTGTCTTGATTGTTCAATATTTGTAGATTTTAGAAGAAAACTAAAGTCAAAACCTGCTATTTTTGACATTCAAGGGCAGATAACTCAGGTTATTCTGGTTCAATCCATATCCTTTGAAGGAATCTGAGAGAGGGCCACCCAAGGATCATTCCTGTGAAGTTTGGTTAAAATCCATCCAGTAGTTTTTGAGAAGAAGATTTTTAAAGAAAAAGTTTACGGACGCACGGACGGACGGACGCACGCACGCACGACGGACACACCGCCATGACAATAGCCCGCTGGCCTGAAAGGCCAGTGGAGCTAAAAACAGACCGGGTTTACCGTTTTGTATTGACAAACTGTCGGTGTTGTTATAAAATCTCGTATCTACAGCTTCGATAAAGCCGTAGTTACAATATTTTTTAACAACACCGACGGAATACAATGATCGTGAAAAAACGTCCCTCGCTTTGGCCGAGTTCACCACCAGAGATAACCGTTTGACATCGAGTATTGTTTCTGCTTTAACCAATTCCAAAACAAGTCCTAGTTTTGACGTCCTTAATAGAAAAGGCTTGGGAAAACATTGAAACAAAAGAAGAAAATGATGATAAACAGCAGTTTCTCCTTTTGTCTCAATATTTTCTGTGTCATAGTTTATCTAAATCCTGTCTTAATTATCACCCATTTTGTCATTTTCAAATGGGACAACCCTAAATTTTTGCTGTTGGGATAGGATTAAAGAGCGTTTTCACTGTATTTCAGCAATGGCGTCACCTCGAAGTTACCCGGGATGTCGAATCACGTCGAGATATCCGTACATCGACACATCCGATGTTTGGTCAAATGTGATGGAACAACCATGATGACAATTTCTAGTTCCTTTTAAGTTTAAGCTACTTCTGTCGTGTTTGATGGAAAGGAAATCAACTGATGGTGAACTAAAGCAATTTTTGCTACAGCAAGGTATAGATATGTTGCGTTTAAATGGGAGTTTATAGTTTTTTTTCAAATGACAACGAACTTGTTCTAAAAACAGACCGGGTTTAACGTTTTGTATTGACAAACTGTCGGCGTTGTTTTAAAATCTCGTATCTACGGCTTCGATAAAGCCGTAGTTACGATATTTTATAACAACACGACGGAATACAATGATCGCGAAAAAACGTCCCTCGCTTTGGCCGAGTTCACCACCAGAGGTAATCGCTTGACATCGAGTATTGTTTCTGCTTTAACCAATTCCAAAACAAGTCCTAGTTTTGACGTCCTTAAGGTATATGACCCATCATTAAAAACTCCACTTTCTAGCCATTGAACATGCATCAAATTACACACTCTTGTAAATACACTTCAAATAAGTTGATTCACCGTGCCGCATTTCAAGATTATGCTTCAAGATGAAAATAATTTACAAATATCTTTTTACTCTATATTATGCAAGGGAGGTAATTTATAACATTTTTGTCAAATATTTCCATAATTATGCGTAATTCAAAGATCTAAACCGTTCAAAATGCTTATGTTTGTATTTGGAATGGAAATATAACACAGTTTAGGATTTACTGGCATTTTTCAAATTTCGCCTCTGGTTCTTTGGTGCTAATGATGGGTTGTATAGGTTAATAGAAAAGGCTTGGGAAAACATTGAAACAAAAGAAGAAACTGCTGATAACCAGCAGTTTCTACTTTTGTCTCAATATTTTCTATGCCATATTTTACACAAATTCGATCTTTAGTAGCTTATACATTGTATTTTGCCATTTTTGACAGATTTTGAAGTGGATCACCCTAAAATTTTGTCGTTTGGGAAAGGGTTAATCTACTATACTACCCCTTTCTCAAACAGCAACATGGTAAGATGAGTCCCGTTTGAAACTGCTGCAGACCATAAAATGGATTTGATATATTTGGGTTTAGCGACGTTTTCAACTATGACCATATCGCAAGCGGCTGGGGGCACATAACCGTAGATTCCTGGTATTTCTCTGACCAGTACTACCAAAATATTTAAAACGAGCCACCAGCTGGGAAAGGTGCGAATGTCTAGGACCAGTCACACTGAGAAATGAGAGAATTACGCACATATCGGTGGGGAAGGGGGTGAATATCAGCATTTTCTTCATTTGCATCGATGTTTTTCTTTCAAAACTTTTCTAATGGGAAGTCAAAACCAGATTTTGCTTCGGTTTGGTTTATTAGGGTTTTACGCCGTTTTCAACTACTAAGGTCATAGCGCGCGACTGGAGCACCTAACCATGGATTCCTGGTATTTCTCTCACCAGTACTACCACAACACCCTAACCGAACCCCCAGCTACTCCCCCACATAGGTACACGATATCAAACCATATTGATGGGTGACATTTTTGTCAGAAAAGGTATTTGCAGCGGCCGGGTATTGAACCCCGGTCATCTCAAATGAGACAGGTGAGCTACCAACTGAGCCATGGCCGCGGCAGATTTTTCTTCGGAAAGGGTTAACAAAATATATTTCAGATAGACAGATGTATGTCAATTGCCCAGATATTAACATTATTCAATGGATTTCACTCGGAGCAAATTAAGCCACAGAGCTACAGATAAAAGGGGGTATTGGCTTTAATAAATGCAAAATTTGATTCAATGTTGTCCCGATGAGACAATTCAAATGAGTACCCACAACATAGGGTTTGGATTTGAAATTAGATATTTGGAATACCCCATTTTTTTACCCCATTTTATATGTTGCTCTGTAAAATGACCACAACAGCAGGTTAATTGGGGGCATGTTTTTTTTATTTGTGGTTTTTATACAATTAAAAACGTAATTTCTGGAAAAACCATCTGTTTTTGCCGGTCTTGTATCTGAAAAGACAAGAATTTGATTTGATTTTATTCTGGTTTTATGCCGTTTTCAACTGCTATCGTCATAGCCCGGAAGCTGGAGCACCTAACCATGGATTCCTGGTATTTCTCACACCAGTACCACCACAATATCCAAACCAAGCCTCCAGCTGCTCTCTCACATCGATGATTCACACCCATTGTTGAGAGACAAATGACTTTGTCATATGTCAGAATGGATACTGGCGAAAAGACAAGAAGGGTAGAACTATAAATAAATAGTAATACTAACTATACACTTTCAAAACAGGTGTGTCTGTTGCAATATGCGCCGCCTATTAAATCATTTTGAGAGATGCAGCATAACCTGACAACTTGCTCAAAGAGACTTGCGACATTCAGTAGTATTTCTAAATCCATTACCAGACGGTAAAACTTTTGACTTCTCCAAAACCAAAGATGGCAACATTTGTTCAGTGAATAAAATTTAATTTTCTGGTAGAAATTGCTTGTAACACAAAATTTCTTCATTTTTCACAATGTTTTCCAAAGTTCATCTTGTGGGGCGTCAAAATGCATCACTGTTTGAGAATGGGTTAATCCAACTGCGTCACCTCTAAAGAAGATGACACCAAAATGTCTACCCTTCCCAAGTTTTTTTTACCCTTACTCAGTTCCGATTTGGTTACAAAACATGCCTGATTAATATATAAAGTTCTAAGACTGCTTCTAAAGCCTCTCTTACAACCTGTTGTACGTCTTTATAAATCGTGCATCTTCGGAAATTTATAAAACGCATAATTTATAAGGATCCACGACAGGTTGAAAGACAGGTTGAAAGAGAGGCTAAAAGAATTGTCTGGTCTATTCTCTGCTGTGTGCCGTCTGCTTCGTGGTTGCGTCCACCAAAATTGTATGTTGCACGTGCGTGCATCACACGACTATGCCTACTTTTTAGAAGCAGACCCCACACAGGAGCACATACGACCAGTTATAAGAGACACTTCAGACTGGAACAAAATCAAAGATGGTGCAGATGACAATTTCAAATTTTCAATTGAACAAAGTCCTACAGTTTTCATCTTTCTGGTAGAAAACATTGCTAGAAAATTAAGAAATTGCAAGTCAGACGCAATTTCTTCTTTTTCCTCAATGTTTTCAGAAGCCATTTTCTTGTGAGGTGTCAAAAAGCATTGTGAAATTTTTTTAATCCTTTCCCACACATTGATGCCTTTGGACGCCCAACAAAATAAAGGCTTTGGAAACAAGAGGGCCAAGATGGCCCTGTATCGCTCCACTGGCTTTTAGACAGTTAGACTACGAACTTCTTCAAGGAATACAATAGAGGTCTATTCAAAGAAGATTCATGCTACACCAAAATGAAATCCAATAAGTGATTAAGGAGCAGAAATGTTTTTAAAATTTTCTTAAATTACACTGTTTCATGTAGCGGAAAAAAAAAGCCTAGCACACAACGGCCAAGCTTTTCATCCGATCGTGAAGGAATTCGGAAGAGATTCATGCAAGGAAGATTCCTGTGAAGTTTGGTTGAAATTGATCCTGCAGTTTTGGAGAAGAAGATTGTTTAACAATTTTTCGAAAATTCAATTCAATTAAATTTATTAAAATTTAAGTCCTTATTTTTATAAGGAATTTAGAGGAGAAAAATGCAAGGAAGATTCATGTGAAGTTTGGTTAAAATTGGTCTGGCAGGTTTGAAAAAGAAGATTTTTCGAAAATTTAATTTAATTTAATTAATCAAAATTTAAGTTCTACATAGAATTTTCTTTTTTTTTTTTTTTTTTTTTGAAGGAATTAAGAAGAGATTAATGCAAGGAACATTTCTGTAAAGTTTGGTTGAAATTGGTCCAGTAGTTTTGGAGAAGAAGAATTTTTTAAGATTTTTCGAAAATTTAATTTAATTAAATTAATTGAAATTTAAGTTCTACATAGAACTTATTTTTTTGAAGCAATTAAGAAGAGATTAATGCAAGGAACATTTCTGTAGAGTTTGGTTGAAATTGGTCCAGTTGTTTTGGAGAACAAATTTTTTTCAAAGATTTTTCGAAAATTTAAACCAATTAAATTATTTAAAATTCAAGTTCTGGGCGGATTTTATTCTTTTGAAGAAATTTAGTAGAGATTCATGCAAGGAAGATGCCTATGAAGTTTGGTTGAAATTGGTCCAGTAGTTTTGGAAAAGAAGAATTTTTAAAGATTTTTCGAAAATTTAATTCAATTAAATTAATTAAATTTCAAGATCTGCATAGATTTTATTCTTTTGAAGGCATTTGGTAGAGATTCATGCAAGGATGATTCGTGTGAAGTTTGGTTGAAATTGGTCCAGTAGTTTTGGAGAAGAAGAATTTTTAAAGATTTTTCGAAAATTTAAATAAATTAATTTAATTAAAATTCAAGTTCTGCACGGATTTTATTCTTTTGAATAAATTTGGTAGAGATTCATGCAAGGAAGATTTCTGTGAAGTTTGGTTGAAATTCGTCCAATAGTTTTGGAGAAGAAATTTTTTTAAAGATTCTTCGAAAATTTAAATCAATTAATTTAATTAAAATTCAAGTTCTGAACGGAATTTAGTTTTTTGAAGGAATTTGGAAAAGGTTCATGCAAGGAAGATTCGTGTGAAGTTTGGTTGAAATTGGTCCAGTAGTTTTGGAGAAGAAGATTTTTAAAAGATTTTTCAAAAATTTAAATCAATTAATTTAATTAAAATTCAAGTTCTAAACGGAATTTAATTTTTTGAAGGAATTTGGATAAGGTTCATGCAAGGAAGATTCCTGTAAAGTTTGGTTGAAATTGGTCCAGTAGTTTTGGAGAAGAAGATGTTTAAAGAAAAAGTTGACGCACGGACGGACGGATGCACGGACGGACGGACGGACGGACACACGCACGACGGACACAGGGCCATGACATAAGCCCCGCTGGCCTTCGGCCAGTGGAGCTAAAAATTGTGGAAAATGAAGAAATTGCTTGTCACAAGTAATTTCTTCATTTCCCACAATGTTTTCTACCCAGAGGGACCAGAAATGTAAAACTACATTCACTTTAAATTGTTGTCTGAAACATCTGACTTTAGACAAGTTAAAAATTTTGTCATTTGGTAATGGGTTCACAGACCGAATTGTGATATATCCGACTCACCTCTCTTCAAATTTTGCCTTTATTTCTCTCTTTGCTTTTCGTTTCTTTGAAGGATCTTTAAAGACTTCTTTGTTTACTGCACCTTTATCCAAGTTTACATCAACTGAGTACCTGTAAACACAGTTTAAAGGGACACTTCACATTCATTTCATTTTTCAGTGATTAATCTACCTTTCTGGGTCATTGAGTCAATCTGACTCACTGATCTTGACACTCTGAGTCAAATTTCAAAATAGTGAGTCAAAATATCGTTATTGGAAAAAAAACATAGTTTAAATTTTTGATTGTTGGTGACTGAATGTAATAAAAGAGAATGAATTTGCAAATATAAACTTTGGTTTGTGAAGGAAAGAAATTATCCTAAACAAGAGGACCATGATGGTCCTAAATCGCTCACCTGAATCAAGATGACAAGAGTGATAATGGCAATTTTGTCAAATTCAAAGGCATGAAACTTATAAGGACTTTCTGTTTGGAAACAATTAAGTAATGATTTTGTTCCAATCGATCCTGTAAAGTTGGGTATGAATTAGCATAATGGTTGAGTTTTTTTCAATAATCATTTCAATATTTTGCAATATACAACATAGGGCTAATTTTCAAAGCGTACTGATCTGTTAAAATTGATTATTTATGAGCAAAATTTGGTATGTGATTTGAAAGTATATAGTAAATGAGGACAAACCATCTGATAAGCTAGGCTTATAATCCCTTCTTATTTGTTTACATATTATAATCCCTTCTTATTTGTTTACATAAGATAACAAGAGGCCCAGGAGGGCCTGAATCGCTCCACTGGTAAAAGAGGAAGAATTATCCCACGATTTCTTGTAAGCCTTACACAGCGGCAGCCAAATCTTGATATTTGTGAATAAATTTTGAAGAGAGACTCAAAGAACATTCTTACAAAGTCTGGTTAAAATTGGCCTTATGGTTGATTTTTAAAGAATTTTCTTATGATTTCTGTAAGTCTGATAAGCCCCTTTCTCCCTGCCACAGCCACATTTTTTTGACAAATATAAAAATTTGTGAACACATTTTAAAAAGAACAACTAAAGACTCATTCCTGCAAAGTTTGGTTCAATTGGGCACACTGGTTGATTTTTTAAGAATTTTCTTATGATTTCTTTAAGTCTGATAAGCCCCTTCCTCCCTGCCATGGCCACATTTTTTGACAAATGTAAAAAATTGTGAATAAATTTTGAAAAGAGAGACTCAAAGAACATTCCTGCAAAGTCTGGTTGAAATTGGCCCTATATGGTTGATTTTTAAAGAATTTTCTTATGATTTCCTTAAGTCTGATAAGCCCCTTCCTCCCCGCCACGGCCACATTTTTTGAAAAATGTAAAAATTTGTGAACACATTTTGAAAAGAATGACTCAAGGCACATTCCTGCCAGGTTTGGCTCAAATTGGCCCAATGGTTGATTTTTAAAGAATTTTCTTCTGATTTCTTTAAGTCTGATAAGCCCCTTCCTCCCTGCCACGGCCACATTTTTTGACAAATGTAAAAATTTGTGAACAAATTTTGAAAAGAATGACTCAAGGCACATTCCTGCCAGGTTTGGTTCAAATTGGCCCAATGTTTGATTTTTAAAGAATTTTCTTATGATTTCTGTAAGTCTGATAAGCCCCTTTCTCCCTGCCACGGCCACATTTTTTGACAAATGTAAAAATTTGTGGACAAATTTTGAAAGTAATGACTCAAGGCACATTCCTGCCAAGTTTGGTTCAAATTGGCCCAATGGTTGATTTTTAAAGAATTTTCTTGATTTCTCTAAGTCTGATAAGCCCCTTTCTCCCTGCCACGCCCACATTTTTTGACGAATCAAAAATTCGCGAACAAGTTTTGAAAAGGGTCACCCAAGGAACATTCCTGCCAAGTTTGGTCAAAATTGGCCCAATGGTATAAGAGGAGAAGATGTTTAAAGAAAAAGTTAACGGACGCACGGACGCACGACGGACACAACGCCATGACCATAGCCCGCTGGCCTGCGGCCAGTGGAGCTAAAAATGGGGCCAGCCAGAGATATTGATAACAGAAATAGATAAAAGAAATAGTAAAAGCTTTCCAAATTTATTACTTATATCAAAACCCTATGTAGAAAGTATTAATTTTTTCAAGCAGATGATTATAATGATCACCAACAACATAGGGTTTCATGAATATTGAAACAAAATATTGCTTTTTGAAAAGCCATTCATGAAATTAGGTCTTACCCAAAATTTCTAGTTCTAGGCCAAACAGTTTAGAAAAAAACTAAGTTTCTCCATTACAACCCACAGTACAGTATAATTTTCAATGCACAGAATTTCCCTTACCCTGCCATACCTATGATTTCTCAAAGTCTGATTAGCCCCTTCCTCCCTGCCACAGCCATATTTTTTGACAAATGTAAAAAATTGTGAATAAATTCGAAAATAGTGACTCAAGGCACAATCCTAACAAGTCTGCTTCAATTGGGCCTAATGGTTGATTTTTAAAGAATTTTCTTCTGATTTATCTAAATCCGATAAGCCCCTTTCTCCCTGCCACGGCCACATTTTTTGACAAATGTAAAAATTTGTGAACAAATTTTGAAAAGAAAGACTTAAGGAACATTCTTGAAAAGTCTGGTTCAATTGGGCCCTATGGTTGATTTTTAAAGAATTTTCTTATGATTTCTCTAAGTCTGATAAGCCCCTTTCTCCCTGCCACAGCCATATTTTTTGGCAAATGTAAAAAATTGTGAATAAATTCGAAAATAGTGACTCAAGGCACAATCCTAACAAGTCTGCTTCAATTGGGCCTAATGGTTGATTTTTAAAGAATTTTCTTCTGATTTATCTAAGTCCGATAAGCCCCTTTCTCCCTGACACCGCCACATTTTTTGACAAATGTAAAAATTTGTGAACAAATTTTGTAAAGAGTGACTCAAGGAACATTCCTGCAAAGTCTGGTTCAATTGGGCCCAATGGTTGATTTTTAAAGAATTTTCTTATGCTTTCTCTAAGCTTATAAGCCCCTTTCTCCCTGCCACGGCCACATTTTTTGACAAATCTAAAAATTTGTGAATAAATTTTAAGAAGAGTGACTCAAGGAACATTCCTGCCAAGTTTGGTTCAAATTGGCTCAATGGTTGATTTTTAAAGAATTTTCTTATGATTTCTCTTAGTCTGATAAACCCCGCCCTGCCACGCCCACATTTTTTGACGAATCAAAAATCTGCGAACAAGTTTTGAGAAGGGTCACCCAAGGAACATTCCTGCCAAGTTTGGTAAAAATTGGCCCATTGATATAGGAGGAGAAGATGTTTAAAGAAATTGTGAACGGACGGACGGACGGACGGACAGACGGACAGACGGACGGACGACGGACAAAAAGCGACCACAATAGCTCACCTTGAGCACTTCGTGCTCAGGTGAGCTAACAAGAGCTGTCCGAAGACAGCGCGCTCGACTTTCTAAGTTGCTTAGTATAAAGGGGGCATAACTCCAAATAGAGTGGTCCAAGGGTCATGGGTCCTGATTGTAAGGTAGAGGGTGTGATGGTGAATAAGTATACCAAGTTTGGGTTGAATTCCTTTGATAGTATGGAAGTTATTGATGTTTGAAAAAACTTTAACCTTGGTTGCAACGCCAACGCCGACGCCAACGCCAACACCCGGGTGACAGTATAAGCTCTCATTTTCTTCGAAAAGTCGAGCTAAAAATAGCATGGTAATGTTTTCTGACAGCTTTCTTTGTGATTACAAGAGTATGGATTATGTTGTAGGGCTTTTTCGCCTATTATGGGCCTTATTCCCAATTCAAAAGGCCCCAAATTTTTTTCCCAAATTAGAAAAAAATTCCCAAACCAATGCTTAATAGATCTTCAAAACATACTAAATATAGATCTAATACTGGAATAACTTTACAAAGTCTTTGTAAAGAAGTTCGTGCCTGGAAAACAAGGAAATTCAACATTTAAGCCTGTTATATGTTGTAGCTCTCCTAAATGATAACAAGAGCTGTCACTGTAAGATGACAATGCCCCCGACACCGCTTTGATTTTAAATTATGGCCAATCTATGTTCAAGGTCAAGGTCATCCAGGGGTCAAGGTCACCAAAGTATGTGCCTACAGAAAGGTAATGTACCAAGGAATGTTGTGGTAAAGTATGAAGCGAATATGTTAAGTAATAAGGAAGTTATGGCCAATGTTAAAGTTTTTGGACGGAATGACGGACAGACAGACGGACAGACAGACGGACGGACGGACAGACAAGTCAAATTTATGATGCCTCCCTATGGGGGGCATAAAAATACCAGTTTTTACATTACTTGATTTTTCCCAAAATCAGTGTTTTGTCCCTTTAATTTTCCCAGTTTTTGGTCTGGGGCCCTTTCCCAAAATGCCTGGAAAAAGCCCTGTGTTGTAAATGGTTAAGGAATGATACCAAGTCATATATTCCATTTCTTGAATTTAAGTTAAAACAGGGATAATCATGTGGTAACTAATCATTGGACAGTGGACAATTATAACCAATATTGAATTAAGTTTTGTATCAGACCCCTACATTATGACGAAGAATAATAGTTATGATGCACATCACTTGTAAGTAACAGTTAAACCAAGGAGTTTTTATATTTCTCTTCAACCTCCTTGGTTAAACAACTGGAAAATATAATATAGAAGCTGGAAATGAGTTTTAGGTAATATAAAGGTATGTTGAATTTTGAGGACGAATACACAAATAAAGTAATTTCAGATCCCGATCAACCACAATTGCCCTAAAAATATTCTATAATTTGTTATTTATTGAATTTGTCTGTTAAACAAACATCTGGATGGAAAATATGGATAAACTTGGCCTTAGAACATAGCACTACTTGTCAAGTAGTTGTCATTTGTTCCACTTCCGGTTTCGATTGATCCCCTATGCCGGGTCAGAAAAATGAAAAATTAAGGCATATTACTTAAAGAAACGATTGTTATTTCAATCTTATTTTGTAGAAAATATGTTTAACTTCCACAAAATAACTGAATTCGCGATCCCTTCTCGGAAAAATGGTAGATTTCGAATTTTTCTCTTCTGAATATTTTGCTCGAAAACGCTTCATTGAAAACAAGTCCCGACCATTCTCCTCTGATTTCTTCATTGTGTGAAATAAGACAAACCGTTCTGTTTGATTTTGTACCGACATCGACTGCGCAATAATTAGGCCCTAGTATGTGTGGTGGCTGCCACAGAAATACATGCGTCAGTTGTACGCTCGGCGATTTTTTGTGTGCGTCATTTTGAATTTTTTTGCGTAAATTACGCATGACGCAGAGGTAGATAAATCACTGTTTTTTAAAAGTATGTCTGGATGCATTACCACAAGGCCCTAACCGAGCCTCCAGCTGCTCCCCCACATAGATTCATGATATCAAACCATTGATGGGTGACATTTTTGTCAGAAAGGGTATCTGCTGCAGCCAGATATCGAATCTGGGACCTCTTGAATGAGAGGCAGATGCGCTACAAATTGCGTCATGGCCGCAACCGGGTTGAGAAAGAGATCGCCTAGTGAGCATCCAGTGGTTGAAATTGTGCACTAACAAATGGCTTTATCTTAGATCTCTGTTTTGCATTCTATTTTGACATCTGCAAAGACTTTCGAATTGGTACACTGTAGTCCAAATATTTGCAGTCTAAGAAAGGGATCACTCACCTAGTGGGCATCAAGTGGTTGAAGTTGTACACTCTAACAAACGGCTTTATCTTGGATCTCTGTTTCACCTTCTTTTTACTCATCTTTCTGATGACCCGTCTGGGATAACGATCAATACCGGCAACTAATGCATGACCAAATGGTTTTTCTGCTGTACCATCATCATAATTCTGTAAAATAATTGATAAACAGTAAGATCAAGTCTGCATATCAATGCTTTTCAACAAAAACCTTGTAACTGCAGCTTGTTTGAAGCTGCAGTTACGAGGTTTTTGTTGAAAGGTGAAAGGTTGATTTATGCTCTCAACCCTTTCCCAAACAAGACCTGGTTTTGACGTCCCTAATAGGAAAGACTAAGGAAAACACTGAGACAAAAGAAGAAACTGCTGACAACCAGCAGTTTCTTCTTTTGCCTCAATGTTTTCTGTGCCATATTTTACACAAAACCTATCTTCAATAACATCCATTTTGTCATTTGTGGCAGTTTTTGAAGTGGATCGCCCAAACATTTTGTCGTTTGGGAAAGGGTTATAAATACACTTCTTGATTTACCAGAGCAACAGATTCAGTTGAAAAAACGTAAGTTTAACACCTTCTCAAACAAGACATTGTTTTAGGTTAAACAAATTTGTTTTATAGTATGACATAAATTGACATTCGTGAGTGACAGATGTTTACATTTTGTTTTTATAGATCATGCCATAATTCATCAGATTAACTATGTCAGGGGTTTCATTAAGAGGCGGGGGTGGGCATTTCCCTCCCCTACTTGACTGAACTTGAGTACAATCCCCCTGCTACTTTTGAAAATTTTGTATCGGGTAAATAGGGAATACATAGAAAATCCCCGCCTACTTTAGCTTCTGGTCCAGGTGGCCAAAAAGTTATTGAAACCCCTGACTATGTTATCAGGGTGCCCATCCTTCATCTAGAATAAAATTCCCTGACTTTTCACTGACTTTTCCCTGACCAAAATTTGTTTTTCCCTGACCTTTTTTCGCGCCAAACGGCCTCATTCTCCCCCATACAGCCGTCCGATCCATCCGCTATTTATCAAGATTTCTTACAATAACAATTCAAATGTGATTGTTGAACTTACATGTATTAGATTCTAGTAGAATCCTTAAAATGCTCAACTTTTTATACATGATGAAGAGAAAAGATAATTTGTCCTGCTTGAAATAGTTGAATACACTTTCTTTGATAATAATTGAACTGTTTAAAATACTTATGGTTGAAATTATGACTAAACTTTAAAGTGTACACATCAATACATATGAGAAAATGAGAAATACTACTTCAGTCTTTGTCTTACTTAAACTGTTTCAAACAACTTTCTGTGAGCATCATTCTCATGAGAGGTGTTTAGAGGACAGATTTGCTGCCCACCCCAAACCTTTTTCCATCTTAAATATTAACTGACCAATTAAAAAGGCCCTTACTTGTCTAGATACTTTCCAATCAAAATTTCCTGCACTGATAGCCTTTCACATTAATCTTCACTTACAACATTATCCTGTTACTAGTTATTTTCAGTCATTTTCTGGACAAAAATGAATGATACCTCTGTGAACAAATTATCATTATCACAATTTAATGTACATTTTTGACATATTGAATGCTCAAGTGTTGCAATTTTAGAGCATTTTAAAACCAGCTTTGTGCTAAAATTGATTTTCTATCAATCAGTTACAAGTGCAACTAATGAATGTTTGTAGGAAACAGGTGATGATGGATATATTTGGGGGCTTTATTCACTTGACATCAAAATGTCACTTGAAAGAAGACAATGGTAATATCTAAGTGATTTGGAAGGAGATGGCATATATGACTTAAACCATGTTACACTCACCTGCCGCGGATCCAGGATTTCTGTGAGGGGGGTTCGAATCTACAAATAGGGGGGTTCGTTTTCCTAGAATAACACAAAATTTACTGAATTTCTGCATGAATATAAAATAATTTGGCTACAGAGGGGGGTTCGTTTGAACCCCCCGAACCCCCTCTGGATCCGCCACTGCTCACTCACCATCAAACTCAAAAGCAATTAAAACCAAATGGTGCACAATCCTTGCAGCTGTGCAAGTATTAATACACATACAACACCACATAATGTAACTACCCTCTTAGTATCAATATTTCATCAACCTTCTCTGAAGATGTTCAATATTCTTCTCTTCACTGTCAGCTTCTTTCCTCTTACAGATTTAACGCTAAGAGCATTAGATTCCAATAGAAGATCCATTTCAAATGTTAAGCCTTTTTTCAACATCAAAATAATAAAATGATTAGTGCAGAGTCATGTTTTAAAGAACAACTTATTAACTAAAACCTGAAAAATGCCATAGCTATGATTATATGTTTCACTTTATTTCATTTTCTTCTATTTGTTTTGTTTGAGCAAAAGAAATTTTCAAAATTCCCTGACTTTTCCCTGACTTTTTAAGCTTTTCAGATTTCCCTGACCATTTTTCAAAATTCCCTGACTTTTCCCTGACCTTGAAGAAAATACAAACTTCACTGACTTTTCCCTGACCAGTGGGCACCCTGGTTATGTATCAATGATACTAGATTCATCGTCTTAAACAAGTAATTTATCTCATAACACAATTTTAATCTCAAATCAATAGCCTGACATCCCATTTTTAAAAGAAATAGCCTGTCTTTCAACCGCCACTCATTTTGGGACATCTATACATCAATACATCTTTGGAAAACAAGGTCTTATAACCAAGATAAATCCTTCTTTACTCTGTTTCCTGGGAACTGCATGGTCACCAAATGTGTGGGAAGATGAACGAACCTTGGGAAGATGAACGAACCTAACACTTGACAATGGCGCTCAAAGACCTTTTCATATCCCCAATATAAAAAACTTGGTTCACCATTGTAGCTAAAGAAGAAGTTGCTGACATCAAGCATCCTTTCATTCTGACTTTTTTATGCCATTTGAAATTTAGGGAGATTGCAATGTTCAGGGTTTTTTTTTAAACCACTCAAACATTGAAAATGAATTAAGACAGGATCTTTTGTACAAATTTACGTTATTCTCTAGTAATGATTTAGGCCTATTCTCTAAACAAATTCAGTAGACAGAAAGAATATTACCTTCACAATAACTGCTTTACGACCAGCAAATCTGCCCCCTAAAACCAGGACAACCTTACCAGGTTTTAGAAACTTGCCCATGGCTGAAAATGAAAAAAATATTTTTTTAAATAGTTTAGTACAACTGCTGCACGCCTGTGCTAGTTCATGAATTCACATTGCTAGAAGGTCGAAAGTACATACCATCTTGCCAACATGATTGGATTGATTTAACAGACTTAACCCTTTCCCAAACAAGACCTGGTTTTGACATCCTTAATAGAAAAGGCTCTGGAAAACATTGAAACAAAAGAAACTGCTGATAACCAGCAGTTTCTCCTTTCATCTCACTATTTTCTATGCCATATTTTACACCAATTCTATCTTATATAAACTTCTATTTTGTCATTTTTGGCAGTTTTTGAAGTGGATCACCCTAAATTTTGCCGTTTGGGAAAGTGTTAACACCTCTTTCTAGTTAAGTAGTCTGCGAAGATCAGCCTCCAGCTGATCACCAATATACCCTTAGATTAATAATTATCAAACCGTTGGGAGTCACGTCAGAAACTGAAAGTCAAGGGATGCTTCAATGTCTCATAGTAGTACATGGTCTGCTACCAACTGCACCATGGCCAAAGCCAATGTATCAGATTTGGTAGCAACTGGCCTTGCCCTGCTTCAGCCGATCCAGGATTCCTGTGAAAGGGGATATGAATATACACCAATTATGAAATAGGATGGTTTGTTTACATATTATTACACAATTTGGACTATGTGTACAGAGCTCCAGATAATTTTTTGAGGCAAGGGGTATTTACCCCTCAGGATTTTTTCCAATGCGTATTTCCAGATAATTTTTTGAGGCAGGGCGTATTTGCGTTCTTGTTCGGGAAAGGACTAAAATAAACAGGAACACCGACCGGAACGACCCACTTTCATTTTCGGGTTCGAGGTCATCTTAACCGCGGTATGTTTCTGACCATCGAGGTTTTTTTTCTGAACAAGATTACCATCATGTGCTATCTTTGCCTGTAGGGCCACTTCAGAACGAATATCGGCAAAAATCGCCTAAAGTTACGATCTGCTAAGCAGTAGATTTACTCGTTTTCCGGTTTGAAAAGATAACAAACACATGTATTCGAGTTGTCATTTACGATTTACGGATGGACGCAATGGTCTGTTAAATCGGGAAACGATTTGCTTTCACGGAGATAACTGATTGATTGAAATTCAAACAAATACAACACTCGGCATCATTCGGCAGATCTACAGAATAGCCGAATGTCGCTCGGCTGGTCACAGTGGTGACGTAATTGGTATTCCCCAATTATTCAAGACTGTGATTGGCTGATTAAAGTCGTAATAGATATCGGATAGCTGACTGCCGTACCCTATTTTTTACAGACAAAAAGTTTGTGTTAATTGTTGGAATTTCCTAGTGTATGCTTTTTCTCGACATTTTCCGATCTTGATACGCTAACTGGTAATTATCAAATGCGTTTTCATTATTTTGAATGCGTATTTGTACGCATTTTTATAAAAGTTAATGCGTATTCAGACCAAATCAATGCGTATTTTACGCAAATACGCATCCTATCTGGAGCTCTGTGTGTAGCGATATCAAAGGATGGAATCAGGGGAGACAACCACCCTTCTTCACTTTCATGACAAAATGTTGAATCTACCTTTTATTTTTAACTTCTATCCAGTTTTGACAAGTGGAATTTAGAGTTCCAATAGCCCTGCTCTTGTGTTGATATGAGCGCACATTTGAGTATCTATTAGCGCATGTATGCACATCAACTTGAAACACAGGGTTCAACATTAACTTTTTTGGCTACAAGACCGCCGGGCTTGCTGCTGCCAGACTCTACGAGCCTGGACCAGATGTGCACTTGCCCTGACCAAAGGTTTCCATTTCTGGAGAAATAGTGGTGAAACGATATGTCGACTTATGGCTGTATTGCGATATTTTACCTGATGATAGCGATAGGTCGATAGAACTTTTAAAAGTCGATAAATATCATGATACTTCTTTTGACTATTGATTGTTTACGACAGTTTCCTTCAAAACGAAAGTAGAACCAAAATCAACATTAACAGAGTTACAGAGTCCAGTAAACGCTTGATTCTCAGTAAACATGCACTTAAAAAAGTGTTTCAAAGATCATGAGTAAATTACTTTTGTCTTAGAGGGATACTCTAAATGAAGTTAATTGACCAATCACTCCGGCAGTAATTTTCCAATCCGGCAGGTGTGTGGAAGAGTCTATTTTGAATCAAGTCAAATCAGATCAGAAAAATGATCAATGACGACATTTTGCACACAGGAACAAATACAAAACGTATTCTGTTTTTGCAGGAAATTGGTTTAACTTTCAGAAAATAACTGAATTTGAAGCATATTTGATCGTTTTCAGCACAGTCATAGGTTTCAGAATTTTCCTCTCTGACTAATTTGCCCAATCACCTACTCAAGACGTCAGCCAGTCAGGTGATAGCAAGTTCCGCCCATTTATGCAAATTTCTCATTATATGTTCCTTTCCCATGCACATTGTTAGCGGATATTGCAAGAATGTCAACAAAACAAACATAAGCGAAAAAAAGTCAAGTTAAAAAATCTCGAATGAATGAATTCTCTGTTTCAATTATGGTGAAAGTGAATTTTATATTTATAGTAAGGACGACCAGTCGGGCTAGCATCTTGCCGGTCTTAGTAGCCTGGACGAAGCAACAGGCAGTGAATATCTGTCGCACGTGCCTTAGTGTTGAACCCTGAAATCAAGTGACAGAAAAGGGGAGGTAATCGGCAAACTTCAATAACTTCCTTATTTCTTAATTTCTATGAAATAAACAGTAAGTCTTCGTAGAACACACAGATTATAGCAACCAAACAAGATCATGTGATTGATTATACAAAATAAATTTCCTTTGATATCGCTACTATGTGTCAGTGTATTGTCTCTGCAGAAAATGGTTTGAGTTTGAGTTTATTGGGGTTTTACGCCGTTTTTCAACTACCAGGGTCATATCGCGGCGGCTGGAGCACCTAACCGTGGGTTCCTGGTATTTCTCGCACCAGTACAACCACAATATCCAAACCGAGCCTCCAGCTGCTCTCTCACATAGATGATTCACACCCATTGGTGAGAGACAAATGACTTTTGTCAAATGTCAGAATGGATACTGGCCGAGCCGGGGTTCGAACTCGAGACCCCTGGATTGACAGACTCCGACGTAACCGACTGAGCTATCCGGGCTCGGCTCTGCAGAAAATGGATTCATCTAACTGTTCAGGACAACTTGAACATTAATCCAAGTTGTAAATGAGCGACATCAACATATCGCTGCTTTCCTGCCAAAACCATGTATCTGCAGCATAAAACAAGCTGCAGATACGAAGTTTTCGTCGGAAGCGACGATATCAAAGAGCTAATTTCATCAGAGGAAACTCGAATTACTTGAACATAGAATCAGTCGGCATGACGTCATTGCCTCACTTTTTCATCAAGGGTACTTCCTCGGTCTTTATCGTTACGGGATACTTTTTAGGCAGAATATTTCAAAAATCCATCATTGAAATTCATGAACAAAAGTCTTTCGTTAAAGAATGTGTTTAAACTTTCTTACTACCAACGCATTTTTAATAATCAGGCTTAGTCGTAGAGATGTTAATGCCGAAAGTTGGTAATGCTTTAACAGGGCTCTCGGAAACGACAGTACTGTCGTCTGAGACGACAACTTTTCTCAGAGGACGACAAAAAATCCTATCAAAGGATTCCGGCGGACGACAAGTTTTCTCAAGGCATGCGTCCCAGTCCTCAACCTATCGGCTGTCTATAGATCTAACAAGTACACAGTCGTCTACGATAATTAACTGTCAATTAGTTCTTGACTCTAGATAATCAACCCAATCAACTGTGTCATAAAAAATCGATAATCGGCCACATCTAAGTTGGGTAGATGAAAGTGGTAGGCGCGGCGTCAATTACCGCTTACAGCCAATCGGAATCAATTATCAATAGAAGTTGTAGGCGGAGTCTGACTAATTAGCCTTTACCTGATGAATGTAAATTAGTAAAGTTCTAAGTATTGATTGAAGCAGTTGATTGACTAATAATCTATACGTAATTGAATTCAATTGAATTATTGTTTACCTAAATTGTTATCGTAGTCCAACAAGAGTGATGCAACAGATGAAATGACAAGAACGAGTAACTAAGAAATCAGTCATTACACACAGCTTAGAATCTCGGGTGGCATAATAGTGCCGTGTGCAAAGCTGCATAACTCTTTACACATGACAATGTAAATATACTGTTTTATTTGATAGAACAATTAGGATATTTCATAGACCTTCTTTTACTACGGTATTTTATGTTAAAATGGGAGTTGAATCTAAATTATTCAATTCAGAATTCTCTGTTTACGGCTGATGACTAGTGAAAATATATTTTCTTCTGGTAAAGGTAAAAGACTAGTAATTCCAGTGTTCTCCCCAGCCCAATAAGCTGTATCGGCCCCACTACAGCTTCATGTAAATCAGTGTAATGCCACTACAGCTTAAAAACTACCCCACAGCTAAATTTCATCAAAAAGGTCACCAAATAAGGGGATTTGTAGATATTCCATGTCAAAAAGTGATAAATGATGCATTCTTATAAAATAAAATGTAATAATTCTGTATAAAAACATTATGGGAAAAGAAGAAATTGCTCAAATTGAGCAATTTCTTCTTTTCCCATTATGTTTTTATTCACTATTATTTGCATGAGGACAATATGTTTCAAGGTTTACCAATGCCACTACGGCTTCAAAATATTCTGCGGAGAACCCTGAATTCTAGATCTACATGTAAATTTGACCTGCGAAATAAATTGTCTAAATATAGAGTAAAATACGATCTCTGTTTCGGGAAGGGGTATCGGACCGTGTGATTTCCGGAAAATGCAAAAAGTTTGTAGGCCAGCTTAACTCTTTTCCCAAGTAAGAAAGGACTAGATCTACTTGTGACGTCCTTATTGATTTTGGAAAACTATAAACATTCTGGCAAACAAAGAAAAAGATGATAACCAGCATTTTCTCCTTATACCTCTTTACTTCCCATGCTTTACTTTGTACAAATCCTTAAATATACGATCTTTGAAATTTGTTTGGGAAAAGGTGAAACCATGGAGAGAAAGGTCCTAACAAACCAGCCATCTACAGGTCAGGGTTATGATTGAAACACATTCTTACCTTTAGAATTAAACAATTAAAATATCCATCAATAGAAATTATATCTTACAAAACTTGTGTAAAAGTTTTTAATTGTAGGTCTATAAATAGATACAGACATCTTTGTGTTAGCAGTTGACCTTGATACTGACTACATGCCGTCATGACCCTTACCTTTCACGCACCATTGATCAATCTCTCATTTCTTTATAACTTGGAGCTCAATTTGTATTTGAGCAGTTTTACTACACCTAAGTTACCAGTTTTCTTCTCATTTTTAAATGTGTTGATAATACTAGATTAAGTTTTTTTGATTTTTTTTTTTTTTTTTTTGTGTTTTTTTTTTGTTTGTTTTTTTTTTTTGTTTGTTTTTTTGTTTTGTTTTTTTTTCATTTCTAATACAACCTAATTTCTTTGAAAAAATCCCCTTTTTTGTTACCCCAAATACAAATGAATGAACAAAGTATGATAGAAGCAAACACTAATTTCTGTTTGCCTTTTTATTGAAATTCTCATCAGACAACAGGGTTTCCACTGACTTTCAAATTTGGGGGTAAAAACCACTATTTTACACCATGCTTGTACCCCCTGTATAAGAAACGTAGAAGGTTGCTTCAACTTGTTTGCATAAATTGGGGGTACAAGATTCAATTAGGGGTTAAAACCCCTCATATGGTTTTTTTTTTAATCCCTGGACAAGTCTAGGTATATCCATTTTTAAGAAGAAAAACTATGAACCTTGAAACTACTGTCTAATTTAGGTTTAAAAGTTGGTCATTGCGAAATTGTTTTACTTTTAAGCGGTACAAAATCCTCGTTAATGATGATGGAATCCAAATTTTTCTGAGTGGAATCCAACTTTTTCTGAAGTTGGATTCCTGGAATCCTACTTTCAAAATCCTAGTGAGAGCTCTGCTTTAACGTAAAAAAAAACCCCAAAGCTTTCACCTCCACCAAATGAGTGCAGGTCCGCACATTTTAATTAGCTGAAGGGATTCTTCTTCTTCAGACGTTCCTTTGAACGTATTTATTTTAAATCGATTGGGAAGCAAGTTTCTTCAACTTATTTTAATCCCTCTCGATTGTGCCGACCGAATCAATATAGCATACCCATCTTGAAATCTGAATGACCACAAATAAGCAAAGAAGAAAATAAGACATTGAGCACACATTGTTGCAACTGGTTACATAATCCGAGTCTTCTCTGATGTAAATATACGCTCTTTGATATTTTGATTTTTCGTTTTTTACATCAGAGAGCGTTGCTCTTTGAAAAAATCAAGAAGTTCGCAACAAATTGTTGCGCATCGTTCACCGTCCGATCTTAAACGCTATCGTTAAAACCCCTGATGATATCGATAAATGAACCATTTATTGTTATGGCTGCTGAAAAAATTACGACCAAAAAGTATTTCTAAAAGGTTAATAGGCAATGTTTTGCAACAACCCTCACCTGAGCAGCCTTTGTTTACCTTGACCTTCCATTCAAAACCAAAGGTTATACTCATCCAGCAGGCCGATTTGAAATGAAATTTTTGGTCAGGTATGACAAAAAATGATTTAAATTGATCTATACCCTACAGTGTTTTACCGAGTGATTCGATATGATACACAAAAACAAAGCTTCAAGTTACTTGTAACGTTACCGAACTTTCCGCTGTTTTCAAAGAGCAACGCTCTCTGATGTAAATAGCGAAAAAATCAAAATATATCAAAGAGCGTATTTACATCAGAGAAGACTCGGATTACTGGTTACAAGAATGAGATAGACAGGAATCCATGTAGTCGCATAAAGTCAATGGAGATGCCTTGTGGAATAGTTAAGAACTGATCCTAGTGAAAGGGAATTAGTTGCAATAATGTAACCGAAACCTTTTTTAATTTTGATCTGGGTTTCGGTTACAATTCCTTCCTATTCTTTGCAATGGAGCAGGTGCTGGAATGATTCATTCCAGCAAGTTTAGCATAGTCAAACTTCAAAATAAAGCTATGGAATGTAGTAAGAATGTTACCTGACCACAGGTTAACTATTTTTCTGTAAATCCATCATAGTTTTATGTTGAAATAACTTTCAAATAAAGTTCAATTTAACTTTGAAGCGGAGTACCTACCCATTTTTTCTACTGAGACTTGAATTTTCCTTTGGAAGAAATAATTGATAACAATTCTTGTTGATACTTTTTAACTGAATTTGTGCCATGGAATATCTTTTTATAGGATACACATCTGATTAGATATGTTAGTATTCAAAAATTTATGCAAGAAAATGTGTTTTCCAATCTTTTGTCTTGCTCCACAAGAAGGAATAGGGTGGACTCGTAGCCACAAACCATCATCAAGTTTGTGGCTACGATATCGCAGCTAAAAGGGAATTTGCGTAACCATTAGGGCCTTTCAGCTTCTTTGACGCCAAAATTTGACTTTTTTGGATTGTGCTGACATTCTTTGGGATATTCTTTTTTGGTTGACGAAGGTTTAACAGCTTTTTAAGGATCGATCAATGTAGTTAACGATGGATTAAATGCACACTCGAAAATATCATTCATTCTTTACCTGCAACATACAGGAAAAGGAAGTTGTTCAAAATTTGGATTACTCTGTTGTTTTCGTCACTTCCTATTGGGTTCCTGCTTCGGATAAATTTATGCCGGATTTGGGAACCAGCTATTTAACTTCGAACCTCGCGTCAGTTTCATCAAAATGGAAGTGTGGGAGCGGTCTCGCTCTCTATTTTGGAGTGAATGGTTTTGGTTGCCACAAAATGTGTCTTGGAACGACTTGACAAACAAACCTGGAACAGGGATTTACTTTCCACACATAAACGATCTCTTTGTGGCATTGCTCACAGCAGCACTTATCTTCTGCTTCCGAAAACTGTATGAAAAGTAGGTCATTATGAATCACCCCATACTCAATAACCCTTGTGTTTTTAATTTCAGTTTTTGAGAGTCTTGTTACAATGGGACAATGCATTGTAAATTCTATTTTTGTTTTTTAGAATAGAAAGATGAAAGTCGTTTTTCCATCGAGATCTGTTGCTGGTTTGACATTTGCTGTTTGAACTTTCCCTTTTCATGATGTCCCTCAAACATTAAAACTCATTTTGACAGGAAAGTTCCATGTGTTTTCTTTTGACAATTTATGACAGTAAATATTTCGTGTTGATATGAAGATGACAGTAGGTGTAATAGGGATCTTTGCTTTGATTTTGGTCATTTCAAATCGTCAAACATTGATCAACTAATTTACTAAACTCTGTTTACATGAAAATCTACATATTTTAAGTCTCCTTTGCAGATTTCATCGCCCTTTAAGATTTATTTTTTTGCAGCACAACATATCAAATGTGAGAGAGACAGCCCTTCAAAAGATTGACATCACTTTTAATAAAATAAATGATTAGTTAATTGGGATGAGTTCTTGAAAGCTGATTTGGGCTATTGACCCGGTCGGCACAATTCTTTCAGCCAATCAAAAACGTCGTCAGCGGACCTGCACTCATTCGGTGGAGGTGAAAGCTTCGGTCTTTTTCGTTGAAGCATAACCAACTTTCAGCATTAATATCTCGACGACTACGCCTGATTATTAAAAATGCGTTGGTAGTTAGAAAGTTTAAATCACATTCTTTAAAGAAAGAGTTTTGTTTATGAATTTTAACGATGGATTTTTGAAATAATCTGCCTCAAAGTTGGTATCCCGTAACGATAAAGACCGAGGTTGTACCCTCGGTGAAAAAATGAAAGTGAGGCTATGACGTCATCCCGACTGATTCTATTGTTCTTTGTGTACTAGACATTCATGGTCTATGATGCACAGCGGCGGATCCAGGATTTCTGTGAGGGGGTTTCGATTTATAAATACAGGAGTTTGTTTTCCTAGTCTTACACAATTGTGACTGAATTTCTGCATGAAAATGAAATAATCTGGCTACAGAGAGGGGTTGGTTTGAACCCCCCGAACCCCCTCTGGATCCGCCACTGATGGATAATAGACTGCGGCCTTAGCGCAGTTGGTAGCGCATCTGCCTCATTCGAGAGGTCCCGGAATCGATATCCAGCTGCTGCAAATACCCTTTCTGACAAAATTGTCACCCACCAATGGGTTTGAAATCGATAACCTAAGTGGACGAGCAGCTGGAGGCTTGGTAAGGGTGTTGTGGTAGTACTGGTTTGAGAAACAACAGGAGTCCATGGCTAGGTGCTCCAGCTGCCGCGATATGACACTGGCAGTTGAAAACGGCGTAAAACCCCAGTAAACTCAAACCCATGATGGATAGGTGTTCCAGCTGATGTGATATATGGCTTAAATGCTGCTATGTCTTTCCTAATTAAGACCTGCTTTTGACATCACAAATAAAATAGATTTAAAGCGACATTTCAGAATTTTTTGTCATAAATTTTACTTTTATTTTTATCTGAAAGAGCACATTTCCTTATGAAAATTCTGAAAATTTCAAGCCAAGATATTGCGCCGTTTACAAGAAATTTATATTTTTGTATTAAGATTGAACAAATTGTTGTGGACAACAGTTTGATTTATATGCAATTTATCGATTATTTCTCAACTTTAAATGCGTGTTTCTCGCTTAATGGCAACAACTTAAAAAAACTAATAGTATTTATACTCATTAGAATAGCCAATCTTGGCATCAAGACATACTTTAAAAAATTGAAATTGGAATGAAATGCCCCTTTAAGTACAAATGTTGTGATAAATGAGCAAACTGCTGATAAGCATTTTCTCCTTTGTCTCAATTTTTTACAGTATCCGTTTTAATGGCAGTATTGGCTTAGGCAGCTCTCAAATTGGAACAGATTTTGTTCCATTTTGGGGAAGGTTTAACCCTTTTCCCCAGCAAAACCTAGTTTTGACAAGGTGATTAGAATTTAAGTCATTGGAAACATTGAGGCAAAAGAAGTAATTTCTGATTAACAGAACTTCTGCTTATGCCTCAAACACTTTTTGTGTCATGTTCTACTTAACTTCCATTTTGTCGCCACCAGCTTTCAAATTCGCGGTGGATAATCAGTATTAATCATGTGACTCAGAATTTCAGAAAATCATCAATACTTTTATACCCTTGTATCGAGAGATGGGGGGGGGGGGGGGGCATATTGTTGTACTCATTTCTGTCTGTCCAAAAACTTAACATGTCAGATTGGTATTTTCTCCAAAAGTATTTGACATACAAAGCTCAAATGTGGTATGCAACCTTCTTTGAATGATATCTATACATATCATGCAATATGACCTTCCTCAAGGTCATCTGATAACACTTATCAACCCTTAACACAAAAACTTAATATTGGCATTTTCTCCAGAAAAATAGCCATTTCGGGGACATTAGTGTTTCACAAACACATCTTGTTGTCAATTCTTGACCAATTTGAATTTGGCGTTTTGCAGAGAAGGTGGAAAAATGTCAGGAATAAGCTGGACGAGGTGGATTTTTGAAAAATCAACTGAGTTATTGAAGATCAACCAATATTTTGTAAAATACTCACCAGTTTACCTTACAAAAATCCACCAGACCCATCTATTGCGTGACGTCTGTTCACCTTCTCTGCTTTAAATCAAATGCAAATCAGTCCCATATTAACAAAATTATTGAGGATTTTCTGACAGTGTTGTATCACATGATTTTCCACTGTGAAATTGGTACAGGCCAAATTTCTGCTATTTTCGAAAGGATAAAGAACAGTTAAACATCATTCAAACAAATACATGTAAATCATTCTACATAATATTGATGATCTATTTCAGATTTATTGTTGCTCCCTTTGCATCATTTTGTGGAATAAAAGATGACAGATCTCGAAGAGCACCAAGAAATGATTACTTGGAGAAAGAGTACAAGAAATACAAGAATCCATCCAACAAAAATATTGAGGTAATTTAGTAGAGACAGTAGTTGAAATGGCACAGCTACAGATAAGAGGGAGTGAAGGCTTTTCAAAATGTAATATTTCATCCATTGTTCACCAAACCCTGTGTTGTGGGTACTCATTGGAATCGTCTCATTGAGACGATTCAAATGAATACCCACAACATAGGGTTTGTAATTGAAATAAGAAATGTAGAATACCTTCACTTCATGGGACCGAGCATTGTTGGCATTATTGAACAGGGGTCGACACTAACAGTGTCCCTGGATCCCAAGGACACCAAAATTTAAGGAGGGACCCCTGATATTCTGCATTTTACAGAGTGAAGTGGCCCTGATTTTGCTTTAAAATTATGCATTCAGGACACCCGCTTAAAAGTTAGTGTCTGACCCTGTTGAAAAAAAAGTGCAAGTTGAAAGTGCAAGTGTCCCACGACTAAAATATGTCAACAAAAAATGTTTTTGTACAAAAAATTTGCTTTGTTGTCGACAGCTCTTTCAGTTTCTAATTTTCAGGATCAGTCTAGAATTTTGTCTCTGAGCAAAGGATTTAAAATCTGGTTCTTCAGATTGTTTGAATTGGTACCATTACATACACGTGCTTAACCCTTTTCCAAACAAGACCTGGTTTTAATGTCCAAATAGAAAATGATTGGGAAAAAATTGAGGCAAAAGACAAAATTGATGATAATCAGGCTGGGCATTTTCTCCTCTTGCCTCAATATTTTCTATGCTGATAAGTACACAAATTCTGTCCTGTTCTGACTATATTTTGCCATCTCCAGCTGCTGTCAAATTCTAATAACCTAAACTTGTACCACCAGGGAAAGAGTTAATCATATTGTTGCATTTCATCGAAAACCTTGTAACTGCAGCTTGTGTAAGCTGCAGTTACAAGGTTTTTGTTGAATAGCAATGGTATATTTTCAGTTAAAAACTTTTGGATGGGCAAATAAAAAAGGTTTTACCATTGTACCTGCATGAAAAAGAGTAAACATTTAAAATGAATCATTCTATAACATGTAATACATGAATAGTTTCATATTACCATTTGTTTGCACCCAAAACTCTCACAAGGATGTTGAGACCACAAAACTTTGAGATAAGATGTCATTCAGAAGACTGGGATTAACCCTTTCCCAAACAAGACCTGGCCCCAGTTTCTCGAAAAAACTTAAGTACAAACTCATGATTTCATGTTCAACTTCATTGGAACACACTCCCCAACCTTGAAGGTATTCAATTGAAGTGGATTTCGTGCGATTTGAGTAGGGTGCTCAGATTTGAGTCTGAGAATGTACTTAAGTTTTTTCGAGAAACTGGGGCCTGGTTTTGACGTCCCTAATATAAAAGGCTTAGGAAAACATTGATCGAAAAGGAGAAAATTCTGATGCCTCAATATTTTCTAAATTTCTTTGCAATTTTGTATATCAACTCTAATCTTTATCATCATCCATCGTGGTGTTTTTCAAATTGGAATAATGGGCCAGTCCATATTTCGGCTGTTAGGGAAAGGGTTGATAGAAAAATAAATTAACCTGTAAATAGAGACATTCGAGGGAGGGGGGGGGGAGGCTTGTTGTTTTATTCTCGGGGCGCAGTAAATACAGAACCAATTACGTCAGAAGACCCGGTTCTTACTTGGAAGAAGAAGAAGAAATGAAATAAATAAAATACTGGTATTAGTAATTTACTACTTCCTTCAAATACTGTCTAAAACCTTTTCCCCAACAACATCTGGTTTTGATGTGTAAAAATAGAATACTATAGGCTTTAAACACATTCAGGCAAAAGAAGAAATTGGTGGGATTCAGCAATTTCTTCTTTTGCCTCAATATTTCTGTGCTATATTGTATCCAAATTCTATTTTTAACCGCATTCATTTAGTTGCATCCAGCTGCTTTCAAAATGAACCAACCTAAAATTATGTCATTTCGGAAAAGGTTTAGTTCCCTTTGTAGGTAAGAAGATTAGAGGTACACAATATTGTAAATTTGATGATCATGTTAAAACCTTTCCCAAACAAGACTGGAATTTGATGTCCCTCATAGAAAATGCTTGGGTTTTCTCCTGTCCCAGTATTTGCTGTGCTATATTGTACACAAATACTGTCCAAATGAATGTTTTATTTTGTTGTTTGGAGAGGGTAAAAGATTCAGCTTAAACTGTCAAAATGTTTAATTTGATAGAAAATACTAAAAGAAGAAGAGAAATTATTGTTCATCAGTATTTCACTGCTTTTCAACTAAATCATTGTAAAAAATAAATGCAGCAGAGCTTAAAAAAATCTGTAGTTTAAGGTAAAAAGGGCCTAATTAGCACCAAAGAGCCAGCGGCGAAATTTTAAAAGTGCTAGTAATTCCTAAAGTGTGTTACATTTAGCTATTCCAAATATAAACATAAGCATTTTGTACGGTTTAGAATTTTGAATTAATGCATATTTATGGAAATATTTGACAAAAATGTTCCAAATTACCTCCCTTGCATATGAATATAGAGTAAAATAATATTTGTAAATTACTTTCTTCTTGAAGCATTATCTTGAAATCTGGCACGGTGAATCAACTTATGTGAAGTGTATTTACAAGTGTGTGTAATTTGATGCATTTCGTATGGCTAGAAAGTGGTGTTTTTAATTAGGCACTTCTTACCTTAATGGTCTTTGTCAAAAAGGGAAATTTTCTTTTCAATGTTTCCAAAGCAGTCAAAGCACCAAAGTATTTTCTCATACTTCTGTCAAGCCATGTTTTGTTTGGGAAAAGGTAAAAAGTAGAGGGTGTAAATCATGTGATCCTGTGTCAAGCTTGATGAATCCTATACCCTATGATTTTGCAATAATTATGGGTGTTTATGAATCTACAATTTTGCCACTTCATGTACATCAAAGATTTTTTCATCAAATTTTGAGTAGATTTAGACAGGGCAGGGAATCTTGTGACAACAATAGCACAAAACAGGTTGAAACAGAGGTGGAAAAAAGTCAGGAATTAGATGGACATGTTTAATTTCTTAAAGTGACATTTCAATTATTTTTACATAAATTTTACTTTTATTCTATCTGAAAGAGCATCTTTTCTTATGGAAATTCTGAAAATTTCAAGTCAAAATATTGAACCGTTTACTTTATTAGCTCACCTGAGCACAAAGTGCTCAAGGTGAGCTATTGTGATCGCTTTTTGTCCGTCGTCCGTCCGTCCGTGCGTCTGTCCGTCCACAATTTGGTGTTTACGCTCTAGCATCCACAAATATTAATCAATCTTGATCAAACTTAGTCAAAACAAGTATGGTCATAAGTTCTCGGATGGGTTCGATTATGGGCCAGATCGGACCAGAATGTGCTGAGTTATCTGCCCTTGAATGTCCAAAAAAGCCGTTTTTGACTTTGTTTACATTCTAGCATCTACAATTATCGATCAATCAAAACAAAACTTGGAGACAATGTTGGAGACCATAAGATCTCGGATGAGTTTGGTTTTCAGTATGATCTGATCAGAAAGTCCAGAGTTATGTGCCCTTGAATTTGACAAAATTGCCATATTCGGCTGGTTTTGACCTTGTTAACACTATAGAATCTACAATTATTGATCAATCAAGACAAAACTAAGACATAATGTTTGGGACCATAAGATCTTGGATGAGTTCGATTTTCAGTCTGATCTGATCAGAAAGTCCAGAGTTACGTGCCCTTGAATTTGACAAATTGCCATTTTCGGCTGTTTTCGACCTTGTTTACACTCTAGAATCTACAATTATCAATCAATGAAAACAAAACTGGGACACAATGTTGGGGACCATAAGATCTCGGATGAGCTTGATTTTCAGTTTGATCTGATCAGAAAGTCCAGAGTTATGTGCCCCTGAATTTGACGATATTGCCATTTTCGGATGTTTTCGACCTTGTTTACACTCTAGAATCTACAATTATCAATCAATCAAGACAAAGCTTGGACACAATGTTTGGGACCATAAGATCTCTGTTCAGGATGATTTCCAGTCTGATCTGATCGGAAAATCGAGAGTTGCGTGCCCTTGAATTTGACAAAATTGCTGTTTTTGGCTGTTTTCGACCTTGTTTACACTCTAGAATCTACAATTATTGACCAATCAAGACAAATCTTGGACACATTCTTGGGGACCATAAGATCTTGGATGAGTTGGATTTTCAAATGGATCTGATCAGAAAGTCGAGAGTTATGTGCCCTTGAATTTGATAAAATGCTGTTTTCGGCGGTTATCGACCTTGTTAATACTCTAGAATCTACAATTACCGTATATACTCGCCTATAAGGCGCCCTCGTCTATAAGACGCACCCCCCATTTCCAAAATATTTTTGAAGGTTTTAGTGTTGACCCGTCTATAAGACGCAGTAGCTTTTTGGGTAATCGGAAGCTATTTCTGATTCAGAGGCGAGGTGCCAAATCCTATTGAAACCGATTTATTCTAACTTCTTTAGGGACGAATTAATCTGTAATGTCATTAAAATGAAGAAAAAAATCGGAAGCAACAAATGCATCATAAATACAAACATGCTAAATGTTTATTCTCCTCAGACTCTCATTCTGCCGACTTGCATATATTCCCATGTTTAACCATCAATCCGAGACATATTTATGGTATCTGTCAGCTATCTTATACATTAACCAACCTGCTGCCAATTAAATATGAAGTGTTAGAATTTAAATCCATATTCTGTAATCAAATTTTCATAGTGATTTGTTCAAAGATATAAACAAAGGAAAACAATATATGCATATCTCCTTTCCAAAATATTGTAACTACATGCGTAATTGATAAGAAGTTACAACACTCCAGAATGGGCTCAGTGATCATGAGTGATAACACGGAAGAATAATTTCTTACTTTTGATTGACAGCTTATCGGATCGACTGAAATCGGAACAGGGAATTGTTTGCTCCGCCCACACTTGACTTTGGTAGGCGTGGTTTTTACCTACTACAGACAATCAGTGTAGTAAATTAGTGTGGTGTGCAAAAATTCCTTTGTGTTGCATAATCGAGTAGATAAATTACACAAGGTCAACAGAGGTCGCCTTCGGCTTTCAACACGCATGATTTACTGGTCAAAACATTGTAACCACTGCAGGATTTATGACGGAGTTGGAATGCTTTGCCTTGCAAATGGCAATTAAGCAATCCCAATGAGCAAACAATGTTTACAACAGAAGTTTCAGATCGTAATTAATTTCTCTTATCATTAATTAATGTGTGGACAAACGGGTCCTTCAGGAAGCAAATGACAGGTTACCTAGTTAAAAGTCTAGTCTGAGGAAGTTCATTAAATACGGCAATAATATTAATAAAAAACACAAACGATGTAAAAACTTTCGAAGGCATTTAATTTTATTACATAACGATACAAGGCACATTTCTGGATTACATGACAACGGTAAGTCGATCTTACAGACCATTTCTGGGGAATTTGCCTGTACACCAAACTCCTCTAATATTCGGGCAAATTCCGCCGCTGCAGCACTGAATCTTCTTCTTCTCTCGATCCTGGAAGAAAAAAATATTTCTAGGACTCGCTTATAAGACGCTCCCCCCACTTTTGAAAAAAATATTGGGGCAAAAAACTGCGTCTTATAGGCGAGTATATACGGTATTTATCATTCAAAGCAAAACTTTGACGCAATGTTGGGCACCGTTACATCTCGGATGAGTTTGATTTTCACAATGTTATTGATCATAAGTTCGTTTTCAGTCTTAAAGTCATAAATATCAATTGAATTGAACAAAAATGTTGCTCATATCATTTTGGTTCAGGTGAGCGATATAGGACCATCATGGTCCTCTTGTATATTTTTGTGCTAAAATTAGACAAATTGTTGTGGACAACAGTTCAGATTTTAATAGAATTTGTCATTTCTGTCTCAACTTTAAAGGCGCAATTTTCGCTTATAAATAACAACTTCAAAAAACTGATAGCATTTCTACGCATTAGAATAAGCAATCTTTGCATCAAGACATACTTTTGAAAAATGAAATAAATGTGAGATGTCACTTTAAAGCTATTGATGACCATGTTGTAAAAAAAAAAAAAATGACTTGGTCATTAATAACATTTTTACCAGCTGATTATTTAAAGATATTTTACATCCAGAAAATCCCTTATATATTTCCACTTTCTCTGCTTCAAACCACTTTCAAATCGGTCACATATTAACCCTTTCCCAAACAACACTTTTTAATGATAATCCAATTTGAAAGCTGATGCAGATGACAAAAGGAATGTTGTTTATATAAAATTTGTGTATAATACAAGACGGAAAATATTGAGACAAAAGGAGAAATTGCTGGTTATCAGCAGTTTTGTCTCTTGTTTTAATGTTTTCCCAAGCCAATTCTTTTGGGACGTTAAAACCAGGTCTTGTATGGGAAAGGGTTAACAAAATTATTGAAGATTTTCTGCATTGTTGTGTCGCATGATTCCCCACCATGTTAGATAAGACTGCATGTTAACCCTTTACCACAAGGCAAAAATTTAGATCAGTTGGATTCAAATGGAGCTGCAGATGACAAAATGAGTGTTGCTTTTGGTATGGAAGTTGTAAATCATAGCATGAAAAATATTGAGGCAAAAGGAGAAAATACTGATTATCAGCATTTTCTTCTTTTGTCTCAATGTTTTCCAAAGTCTTTTCTATCAGGGACGTCGAAACTAGGTCATGTTTGGAAAAGAGTTAAGGCCTGGTCACATATGATTCCGCATCCACATCTCGTCAAAATTATACTGCACAAGTCCCCTGTTTTAGACAGTCTCCATCGGTGTTGTGGACGCAGAATGGTGTACATGATCCTTGACCAGGCCCTGGTTTATCGAAAAAACTTAAGTACGTTCTCATGCTCAAATCTGAGCACCGTGCTCAAATCGCACGAAATCCATGTGAACTTTAATCGAATACCCTTCAACGTTGGAGAGATTCCCTTTGAAGTTGAGCATGTTCTCATGAGAATATACTTAAGTTTTTTCGAGAAACTGGGGCCAGGCCTTTAGCAAAGACTGATCCATTTCTTGATTGTAAGCAATAACAAAATGAAATATCGAGGATTAGCTTTGCAAGGGTTTATATCTTTTGTCACGACTCATTTGACAAATGAGATTCTGATTTGGTACATTGGGTAAAAAGATTAGTTGTAACCTTCACAATTTGATGGTTTTACTGTTTCCAAAACAAGACCTGGGCCCCGTATTACTAAACATCTTATGATCAAGTTTTTGTGTAAACTGTGTAACAAGACATGAAGTCGAAAGCTGCTGCAGACAAAACAAGAGCCGCCATAGACGGATTATGCTCCTCGAATAAATGTTTTCACAAAAAAAAACTATCATACCCTACGCCCCATTTTCCCATGACAGATTTTTTCGTACACACATTATTTATAGAATATAGTCTAGAACATCTCATTCATCACATAAGTACAAAATTTCATTAAACTCTGCCCCCCCCCCCCCCCCCCCCCACCATCATATTCAGACACTGGGGCTTAAGCCACCCCAATATGAAATTGCTTCCTACGGGCCTGTTGGTATCATCGCGTTGAGTACCCATAAGTTAGGATTTGACTGAGAAATAACAAATGAGCCGGGATCTGGAATAACGTCCCTTATAGCATTTAAGACAGCTACGTTTCAAGATCAGCATGTATGTAAGAGTAGTCAGATAAGGATTAAGACTGCAATTTTACAGTTGCGACAGGTCAGTAAGAAGCTATTTGAGGACAGCATGGATCCTGATCTGAATGTGCGTATGCACAGGCTGATCTGGATCCAGGTTGTTCTCAAATGCCATAAAGGGCGTTTTTCCAGATCCCTGCTCAAATGTTTTTACCCCTTCTTATCTGATGCTCTTTAATTATGTAAGATATGAAAGTCCAGACAGTACATTATTGTCATTGCTATAGTTGTGACCCCAGGTTAGCCTGGGTCAATCATTCATCTTCCAACCTTGCTGCCAGAATGTGGTAACTAGTCCTTACACTAACTGTAGTTACAAGTTATAGCCTGGCTATTAACCCTATGAATTCAAATAGTAAAAACTTTTGACTATTGTTTTGAAAACTGCTACAGACAACAAAATGGATATAAATTGATATGGAACTTGTCTATACTTTGCCTCAATGTTTTCCCAAGCCTTTTCTATCATTTATAAACAACAAAACCAGGTGTTCTAAGGGAAAGGATTTAAAACCGTTATACAAACAGTAAAAAAGTAAGACTTAAAATGCAGAGCATGACAAAATTTTATGGATGTCGAAAAAGATAAGATTTGTGTATGAAGAGGCACAGATAACAATGGATGCAAAGGAGAAAATACTGACATCAGCGTTTTCTTTAACCCTTTCCCAAACAGCAAAATTTTTGTTGGATCCCATTTGAAAGCTAATGCAAACAACAAAATGTTTGTTGATAAAGAAGAGATTCGTGTGAAAATTAGCATGAAAAATATTGAGACAAAAGGAGAAAATGCTGATTATCAGCATTTTCTTCTTTTGTCTCAATGTTTTCCCTTTCTGACAAAATTGTCACCCACCAATGTGTTTGTAATTGTTAACCTAAGTGGGCGAGCAGCTGGAGGCTCGGTAAGGGTGTTGTGGTAGTACTGGTTTGAGAAACAACAGGAATCCATGGGTAGGTGCTCCAGCCGCCGCGATATGACCCTGATAGTTGAAAACGGCGTAAAACCCCAATAAACTCAAACTCAATGTTTTCCCAAGTCTTTTCTATTAGGGATGTCAAAACCAGGTATTCTTAGGGAAAGGGTTAACCTTTTTACAAACAGTAAAGAAGTAAGACTTCTAATTTAGAAGCTTTTGCAGAGCATGACAAAATTTTAAGGATGTTGATAAAGATAAGACTTGTGTACAAAATGGCACAGCTGATGATTGATACAAAATGCTGACATCAGCATTTTCTTTTATCTCAAATATTACCTAAGCTTTTTAACCCTTTCCCAAACAATATTTTGCGTTGCCCAACTCTGACGGTCATGCAGAGGACAAAATGAAAGTTATTGAGAATGAAACATAGAAGAAAATGTTTAGGCAAAAGAAGAACATGCTGATAATCAGCTGCTGGTTATCAGCATTTTGTTCGTTTGTCTAATTGTTTTCAAAGCCTTTTCTATTACTTAACCCTTTCCCAAACAAGACCTGGTTTTGACGTCCCTCATAGAAAAGGCTTGGGAAAACATTGAAACAAAAGAAGAAACTGCTGCTAACCAGCAGTTTCTCCTTTTGTCTCAATATTTTCCTGACTCTATCACAACCGAATCCTATCTTTATTATCATCATGTTTGTCGTCTGCAGCAGCTTTCAAATTGGATGACCCTAAAATTTTGTCGTTTGGGAAAGGGTTAAGAAATGTCAAAACTTAGGTCTTGTTTTGGATAGCCTAGTGTTAATTGAGGGATGGGGGTAATAACTCATAACCAGGGGTTATTTGGAAAATGGTTGATGGTGACCTCAGGCCAACCTGGGTCATCCATTTATCTTTCAACCCTAGAGCAGAACATCCTAACTACAGTCTATTTAAATTGTAGTTACAATTGTTTTTGCTACTTTACTACGAAATGAGTAAAATCCTATTTTTGACAAAAAGAGAAGTATAAGAAGTTTCAACAAACACATTGTAGCTGCATTTTAAAACAAGGGGCATTTACAAGGTTTTAGTTAAAAAGCAGCAATTTATGTATACTACTCCCCAGATCTTGGTACAAGGTTTGGATGGTGATCAATTTCTGATATTCTTGACCCAAACCCTATGTTGTGGGTACTCATTTGAACCGTCTCAGCAAGACGATTCAAATGAGCACTCACAACATAGGGTTTAAGCAAAAATGACATATATTTCCCTTGAAAATGCTATCACTTTCTCTGGCCTAGAAATATATAGTAAGTAAATAACACAATAAAAAAGATGAATGATAATGAGTGAAGAAAGATGTGGTAGTTACATATTTTACATTGTTCATCGAAAGGTGTGTATTTAGAAAGGGCTACCTTGAACTTGATATGGTCATGAACAAAATGATGTGACGATGGTTGTAACCCATATCCAGGGGTTGTACTATAAGGCCTGGTCACATACACAATTCTACATCCACATTAGGTCTGGAGCACATCCTAAAATGGTCTGTCAATCAGTACAGCATTTTTTGGGCAATGATGAGGACATGAAATTGTATGTGGCTGGGCCTTTATATGGAGAATATTGATTTATGCAATGTGACTGAAATATTATTTAAAGAGGAGTTTTAAATTAAACCTAAGTCAAACAAAAACAATCTGCACTGGCTTTTACGTCATCTTGTAAGATATTGAAGATTGTGGACCAAAAATTACATTAAGATATTTATCTATGTGTCACAGGTTCAAGATTTTTAAAAGCTGATAAACACGGTGTCAGCCCCAGGTTGAAAAAAAGAAGTTATCTTTGTATCTGTATGTCATCACATCTATTTACCATTTATCAGAGAAACAGTCAACCCTTTTCCAAACCTCAAAATTTAAGGATTTTCCTAGTACTTGAAAGCTATTGTGGATGACAAAACCGCTTTTGATAAAGATATGATTTGTGTACAAAATCGCTTAGAAAATATTGAGACAAAAGGAGAAAATGCTGATTATCAGCATTTTCTTCTTTTGCCTCAATGATTTCTCAAGCCTTTCAAATTCGGGACATCAAAATCAGGTCTTGTTTGGGAAAGGGTTGTAAGCATTCTAATGTAAATCTAAATCCTATGTTGTGGATACTCATTTGAATTATTTCGATGAGATGATTCTAATGAGTACCCACAGCATAGAGTTTGATGAACATTAAATGAAGTAGTGCATTTTGAAAAGCCATTGATACCTCCCCTTATTTGTATCTATATGTCATCACATCTATTTACAATTTATCATTACAATCTCTAGTTTGATTAGCCTTACTGTAACACAGTGAAAGTGTTATAACCCTTTCCCAAATAGCCTTGAATTGGATCACCTTTTAGATAAAGCCCAATGGAAGTCAATGAGGCAAAACAAGAAAATTCTGATGACTAAAATTTTCTTCTTTTGTCGCAATATTCTCATGTTATATTGTGTGATAAACAAATCCGATTTAATCAATATCGATATCCAATTTGTTTCTAGCAGCAGCAGCTTTAAAGACTCTTTTTGTTAAAGGGATTGGTTTTCATTGGGGTTTATATGGTCATATCGCGACAGCTGAAGCACCTAACCATGGATTCCTGTTGTTTCTCATAACTACCACAACACCCTTACTGAGCCTCCAGCTGCTTGCCAACAAAGGTTCATGTTATCAAATCATGGATGGGCGACATTATTGTCAGAAAGGGTATTGGCCGCAGCCTGGTATCGAACCCTGGACCTCTCAAATGAGAGGCAGATGCGCTACCAACTGCGCTAAGGCCGCGGTACTGTTAAAAGGAGTAAATGTTCCGCAAAACAATCCCAGATTTTGACATCCTTAAGTTGAAGATTAATTCATCTACCCAATAAGATTGAAGTTTTTCTCATAGATATTTTCATGGATTACGCCTCAGCAGTTAACCAATAATAATTTAGGTCAATCATCGAAAAAAATCCATCAGATAACGTCTCGAATGTTACTAAAATATACTTTTTACATGGAGGGCATGATGCTAAATGATTTCAATAGTATGCATGTTTACATGCACTTGCAATTAATATGTGGTCTTGGCCTGACGTCAATATTAACTTTGGCCTTTAAATTGAATAAAGATTTGTAAACAATAAACAAATACCATGAACTTTAACCCTTTCCCAAACCACAACATTTTAGGGTGGTCCAATTTAAAAGATGATGCGGAAAACAAAATGGATGAAATTAAAGATAGGATTTCTGTATAACTTCGCACAGAAAATATTGAGACAAAAGGAGAAACTGCTGGGTATCAGCAGTTTCTTCTTTTGTCTCAATGTTTTTTTCAAGTCTCGTCTAATAAGGATGTCAAAACCAGGTCACGTTTAGGAGAGGGTTAAATTGGTAATTGATCTCTGACCCTCAATTTGGTTTGACAACAAGTGATGATAAGTTGCTGTGTTTGATTTGATGGGACCCTTTCCCAAACAGACTTTTTAAAGCTATACTCTACTTACTATATTATGGTGAGGGGCGGAGGTGTAGTAACGCACTGGACTTGAAACACAGGGGTCGCTGGTTCGATCCCCGCTTCACCAGTCTTTTGGATGAGACTTTAAACCGAGGTCCCGTCTCCATATGACCTTAGCTGTTGAGTGGGACGTAAAACTCCATACAATCCAATACTATATCATGGCACAAATTTTACACATGTAAATAAGGGTAAAAGCGATTTTAAATTTCAAATCAATTGACCAAACAACGGCTGTCAATCAAAAACATAATCAGAAAAATACCACACCACATTTGTGTGTCTTAAATTCTTCGTTGCTACGTCCAGTGATAATGTATCGATCTTTCGACTGACTATCAAAACAATCGACATGCCAATGAGTGATGAGGAAAATGTCACACCCCCATTGTTTGTCCTAGATTTCACGTTGGTTGAAGCGATCTATCGACTGACGTTTGGTCAATTCTGAATGAGTTGGTTCGAATCTTTCAGATGTGTGACGCCTGCAAGATTGGAACCATCACATGCAAATATACCGGTAGAATAGTAGTTTGGAGTTTGATATTATGTACAGTGTTGTTTACTTAACCCTTTCCCAAACGGCAAAAATTTGGACTGTTTCGGTTTGGAAGCTCCTCAAGACGACAATTTGGGCATTGGAGAAGATAAGATTTGTGTAGAAAATAACCAGGAAAATATTGAGACAAAAGGAGAAAATGCTGATCATCAGCATTTTCTTCTTTTGTCTCAATGTTTTCCCAAGCCTATTCTGTTTGGGACGTCAAAACCAGGGGCCTGTTTCATCAAAACATTTAAGACGCATTTTTGACTTACCGAGGTCTTAAATATCGGTTAAAACAACAAACGCATAACGCAGGTCTTGATAGATTGGCGATACGCCTTTCTTGCCCTAAACTTGTAGTAAGTCATCGGTAAGTCAAAAATGTGTCTTAAATGTTTTGATGAAACTGGCCCCAGGTCTTGTTTGGGAAAGGGTTAAGTAAATTTGTAAACATATGCCATAACATTGTAACCGACTTATATTTAACCAACAAGATCCATATGGTAATAAATTAGAAAAGAAAGTATCAAGTTACAGGTCCTCTTTGAAATATGATGTGAGCAGGAAGAAAGATGTCACTTAACCCTTTTCCAAATAAGACATCCCTTTTGACTTCCCTGATGGAGAGAGGGTCAGAAAACATTGAAGGAAAAGAAGATGCTTATAATGACAAGGGTTTGTGTGAGAAAGGCTTAACTGTTTCCAGACTTTGTTGCCTTAACCCTTTCCCAAACAGCAAAATTTTAGGGCCATCCAATTTGAAAGCTACTGCAGACGACAAAATGGATGTTTGTAAAGATAAAATTTGTGAATAATGTGACATGGAAAATATTGAGACAAAAGGAGAAACTGCTGGTTATCAGCAGTTTCTTCTTTTGTTTCAATGTTTTCCAAAGCTATTTTTACTAGGGACGTCAAAACCCGGTCTTGTTTGGGAAAGGGTTAATATAAGAATGTTCTAACTAACAGGCATTTTTACACTTTCGAGAACATCGAGTTTGAAATTTTAACTTTATATAAAACATATAGCAGACAGAACTTTCCGTTTATGGAAATCTTTTTAACCAGACTTCATTTCAACAACGTGTAAGCACCATCAGATAGAACACTTCAAGAAGATTCCAAGGGTACCAAAATCCCAATTTTCACATAAAATCAGATAGAACAGTCTAATGTTAAGGCGACAACTTAGTAATGATTATAGAGTAGGCTAGTCATTTATTCATATCATAACTTGCATGTTTTAACCCTTTCCCAAAGAAGACCTGGTTTTGGCGTCCTTGATAGAAAAAAATATTTTTGAAAAATATTCAGAAGAAAAAGAAGTAAATGGCTATAATGCTGATAATCAGCATTTTATCATCATTTGCCCTATTTGCCTCAATAGACCATGCTTTTATGTGCAAAGTCCTTTCGTGAAGGAACACTAATTCCCTTACAATTTTGATTGGTCTGAAATTGTTCCTAATCAAGCCCTGGTATTGACATCCCTAATTATTCTTCATTTTAATGCGTTTCATTTCAGTGGACCTCGTATATGGTAATAAATTACACTCCAGACATCATTTATACAAGCAAGGATCTGAAAAAGGGCCTGCATGGAGTTTGAGATCAGTTTGGATCAAGATCAGTCTTTGCATTAATGCTGTTTAATCAGAATCCATATTACTATCATACTGTGATGATACAGAGAAATCTATGATAGAACAGTGTGATCTTGATCAGACTGTATTTTGACGCTGATCTGGATCCATGATAGCCTGGAAAGCCATAAAGGCCCTTTAACCAGATCCCAGTCCTTAAATACTATTACCGTAATGTTTCTAATAAACACCCATATTCTAATAAACGCCTATCCCCAAATCTGGGCTGAAAATCTGCGTATTTCAAGCACAATTTTAGCAAAAAAGGGTGATTCTAATAAACGCCCTTCCCTGATTACAGATTGAAATAATGTAAGTCATAAACGAAGATCATTTCCAAAACCAATGAAAAAGAGGATGTTTAGCCCTCAATTTGTTCGCATGGAAGGAGTTTTATAGAAAAATCATGTTTTGCAGTCCTTATAACAAAACTTTGCTAAATTTGATTTACTGAACTTCAAGCCCATGAGTTGACACCTCATTCGCAAATTTTGATTGACAAAATAAGAATACCTCTAATAAACGGCCACCCCTACTTTTCCATTGACCATGTTTCTAATAAACGCCCGGGTGTTTATTAGAATAACTACGGTACATGTACTATATAACAATCACTGTAACCTAGATCAGAAGGGTTATAATATACTGAGAGGCAAAATTAAGTATACACCCTTGTTCTTTCACGTTTCGGAGAAAGCGATTAATAGATTACGTACGATTTTTAAACGCCGGTGAAGGTATTCGTTTATTGATGTATCCTTCTCAGCCTATTCGTCCATCTATCTTTTCTTTTTGTGCGACGTTTTTTTCATGGCATATAGCGTCATCGGAAGAGGGGATTTAATCGTTAAATTAATGCAAGCATATAGTTGTTGACACATCCCCTACAGTTATGAATGGATTTTGATAGAATTAACACAGAAAAAAGTCTAGTCACCTAGGACTATGCGCACATTGTAAGTGCTTTTCCATATTATGGTGCATCATGGCAAAAGGGGCTTGACACAAACAAGTTATCTGACGTAGCATCTTCTAAATTTATTGACGAATTTTAATGAAATTTGCGCAGAATGTTCCTCGCTACCTTTCTAAGCGTATAGAGTGTCGCGTTTCTTTCGCATCATGCTGTGTCATAGAAAATGGGTCTTAGTACAAAAAAGTGACATATTGATCAATTTCAACCAGCCAACGAGAATTGTGTGATAATGTTATAGAAAATTTAACGTTGTGATTTGTTGTGATAAAGAATGAAAAAAATAATAAACAGATTAACAGCAATATTTGATGCTCCACTAAGTCGCACGTGCAAAGTTTGCAAAATTGGCAGGTAGCAAGAGTATGGACAGTCCAGCAATTTAAGGTGAAATTTATCAACACTGTATTATTGGTCTTTGGGAAGAAATGAAATGTATTTTGAGTCGATATGATGGAAAGTAAGAGAGATATTTAAAGAAAAAAAGTGTATACTTTCTTTTGCCTCTCAGTATATTATGTAAATATTATGTAAAATTGAGTTAATTATGTAAATTGATCTTTTCAAACTCAAAATGGATATTTTTTCCCAAAATGTCCCATGTTTAAGACATCTTTGTCCCTTTCCCTTACAACAAAAATTTAGATTGTTTCAACTTGAAAGCTTGTGCAGATGACGAAATGGCTGTCGTTTGATTAAGGATTAGTGTACAATATCACAGAAAATATTGAGGCAAAAGGAGAAATTGCTGATTATCAGAGAATACTAATTATCAGCATTTTCTTCTTTTGTCTTAATGTTGTTTTTAGGCTTTATCTACTAGGGAAATTAAAACAAGACTTTGTTTGGGAAAGGGTCAAGAAAATACTTTGAAAAACACTTAACATTGAGGAAAAGAAAGAAAATGCTGATTATCAAATACAACAAACTTTTTAGCACAATTAATTAACCCTTTCCCAAACGACAAAATTTTAGGGTGATCCACTTCGAAAACTTCCACAAATGACAAAATGTATGTCATTAAAGATATGATTTGTGTAAAATATGGCATAGAAAATATTGACACAAAAGAAGAAACTGCTGGTTATCAGCAGTTTCTTCTTTTGTTTCAATGTTTTCTCAAGCCTTTCCTGTTAGGGACGTCAAAACCCGGTCTTCTTTGGGAAAGGGTTAAGGAAGTTCCTGAAACCCCTCTTGTCTAGTGTACTGCTCATATCTTCCTTTTGCATTAATCCTTCCCAAAGACATGCTTTTTCAGACCTGCCTAAAATATATCTATAATCAGAGCAACTGTTAAGCCTTTTTCAAACAACCAAATTTTAGCAAAGTCCAAATTCAAATTAGTTACAAACAGTATAATAAGTTTCCTATCCCTAATGTAGTCACTATCTATTTTGTCATCTGCCAAAGCTTTTAATTCAGAGCATTGAAGAAATATGTTGTTTAGGAAACAGTTATAGCTTAGTATACATGTAGTTGAACCTTCGAAGATCACCATTGAAGTTCGTTTGAGGATTGATGTAAATTAGGTCATCACATATTGGAAATGAAAGTGGCAATTTACTCACTAGATTTCTTAGGTATTGAATTAATCAGGTCATCCCAGATTAGATATCAATATCATACCTAAAAATACACATCTAGGGCAGTGCTACTGTTAACCCTTTCCCAAACAATACTTAGTTTTCATGTCCCTAATATAAAAGGCTTTGAAAAACATTGAGGCAAAAGAAGAAAATGCTGATAATCAGCATTTTCTCCTTTTGCCTCAATATTTTCCATGCTATATTGCACAAAAAGTCCATATTTTTCAGCATCCATTTTGTAGTCTATAGCAGCTTTCAAATTAGACAGCCCTAAAATTTTGTTATTTGGGAAAGGGTTAGAAGGAAAAATGACTTTCAAATTACAAAATATCTTTCATCGTTCATCAAACATTGTGAGGTTTATTGGGGTTTAACACACTTTTCCACTACGATGGTCATATCAAGGCGGCTGGAGCATTTATCCATGGATTCCTGTGGTTTTCATACCAGTACTACCACAACATCCCAACCGAGCCTCCAGCTGCTCGCCCATATACTAGGTTAACGATATCAAACCCTTGGTGGGAGACAACTTTATCTGACAGGATATTTCCCGTAACTAGGGATCGAACCTGGGACAATACATGTTAGAGTATGATGCACTACCAACTGCGCCATAGCTGCGACCAAACAGTGTGAGAACTTGTTATTAGAATCATCCAATGGTATAATCTAAGTGCTCCCCTCCCTCTGCTGCCAATTAATAATTTATAAAAGGTATATTTCAAATGGTAATTGCAAATGTGAATGCTACAGCATGTCAGAGCTTTGCTTGTCCTAGCAATACCTGCTTTAAGTCTTCTTGTGTTCTTTGATTGTTTAACCTGATAATCCTATAGATAATATACACGGCCGCTTATCTATTAAATCACAACATTTTGTTGTGTATGAAAAAAAGCTTAGAGGATATCCGGTTGGCAGTTAGAGGAGCCGACAAATCGGTGGGTGAAAGGTGAGTCTCGTCTTTTAATCGAAATGTCCTTGTTTCTAGCTCGAAAATCAAAAATCGGAGAATGTCATACAACCCTTTATTCATTTTCACATATTTGTGAGCCCCATCCAAACCCCGATTCCCAGAGATTGAAAGGGAATTCATTTTCTCCCGTTGCAAGGGTAACCCCAATATTGACATTTCGTCAATACTGATGAGCGTTTGTCTACTTTCTGACGATGAATGGCCCAAAACATGTATGTATTATAAAAAAGTTGTATGTAAATTACATCGTGCAAACAATATTTCAATTACTTACTGTCGATCTTTGAAGAAAATCAGTTCTTCCGGTCAGTTTGTGCGTTAGAAGATAGGTTGTGAGTAAGAGGATAGGTTGTGATTTAGAAGACAAAATGCATTCATCGCATTTAATACCATTTGTCATTGTTTATATGCGAATTAAGCCAAACCGAAATACTGTATGTGATATGTCTATTATCAAAGGGTGAGTGAAATGGCATAACGTATTTTTACGCCCAGTAAATTGATACATCAGTTTAACATTTAAACAATTTAACATTGTCTGCTTGTCTGCCCATCTGCATGTGATAATTTAAAATGAAAATTTAAGTTAAGAGGGTGTTTGTGCGTTCTCTTTTTAAAATTTCATACACCTGATATTCTTGTCTGCTACATCTTTTGCTTCGGAAAAGTCAAATATTTAGCCAATTTGGTAATGAGTGTTTTCAAAAGTGTTTTCAAAATGACACAATTTTGGACTGCTTTATTTATAAAAGAGTTACAGGTGTGAGAAGTATATGTTTGAGGGCGTAAAATATTGAGGGAAGGGCTGATAATCAACAATTTCTTCTTTCTCTCGATGTTTTCCGAAACTATTTTTCAAGGGAGTTATAAAATAAATATCTTGTATGGGATAGGATTTTTGAAGAAATCTTTATAAAGGAAATCGACTTTCTCTTGTTCCGTTGCTTTTACATGATGTGTAAATGGGATTCTTTAACCCTTTCTCATACAAGGCATGGTATAACGTACTTATTAGAAAGGTATTGTAAAGTATTGACACAAAAGAAGAGATTACTGTTAATCAGCAACTTGTAGGCCTATATGATTGATGACTTAATATTAAACATATTGAATCAATAATCAAGAAGATCTATGGATAAACAAGATTTACAGACCTGTATTTTTGACACGTCTTTATTGTGTCCGGTTTTCCACTTCTTACGCATTATATTTTAAATAGGCTAGATTCTACTTTAGAGCATACAAAAATGGTTGGAATATTGCACAGTATTTACTTTGAATAGTTTAAAAGTTCACATGAAGACGCACAGAGTACAGACATACAGAAAGAAACACAAAGGATAGTGAATGTATCAAACATTGTTATAAATCTATTATGCATAAGAAGCTTACATTCATTTAGATGAGATAATGTAATATGATACATATAACTGGTGTGTAAAAAAGGTTATTCTATATCATATCACAATGAACACGTACTCTGTCAAATAAAAATGACACAGTGATTCTTAAGCGATATAAGGGTTTAATCTTTGGACAAGACTAGTCTAGTAATGAGAGTATTTCGGTTCGGCTTAATTCGCATATAGACAATGACAAATGGTATTGAATGCGATGAATGCATTCTGTCTTCTAAATCACAACCTATCCTCTTACTCACAACCTATCTTCTAACGCACAAACTGACCGGAAGAACTGATTTTCTTCAAAGATCGACAGTAAGTTATTAAAATATTGTTTGCACAATGTAATTTACATACAACTATTTTATAACACACATGTTTTGGGCCATTCATCCTCAGAAAGTGGACAAACGCTCATCAGTATTGACGAAATGTCAATATTGGGGTTACCCTTGCAACGGGAGAAAATGAATTCCCTTTCAATCTCCGGGAATCGGGGTTTGGATGGGGCTCACAAATATGTGAAAATGAATAAAGGGTTGTATGACATTCTCCGATTTTTGATTTTCGAGCTAGAAACAAGAACATTTCGATTAAAAGACGAGACTCACCTTTCACCCACCGATTTGTCGGCTCCTCTAACTGCCAACCGGATATCCTCTAAACTTTTTTTCATACACAACAAAATGTTGTGATTTAGTAGATAAGCGGCCGTGATATAATAAAGTCTTCTTGAATTGATAAATACTTATAATATCTATCAAGATCAGTTTTTAGCTCACCTGAGCACGAAGTGCTCAAGGTGAGCTATTGTGATCGGTCTGTTGTCCGGCGTCTGTCTGTCCGTCCGTCCGTCCGTTCACAATCATAAAAAAATCTTCTCCTCCTAAAGTGCTGGGCAGAATTGGATGAAATTTCACAGATATGATCCTTGGGTCATCCTTTTTCAAAATACTTCAAAGAATTGGGATTGGGGTCAAAATGGGCTCAAAAAGTAGGTCACTAGGTCAAATCTTATTTTTGCTCTAGGAGTCACAGTATTTGCTCAATCATTGTGAAAGTTGACCAGAATCTTTGTCTTGATGATATCTAGGTCATCTTAAAAAGTAGGTCATGCCAGGTCAAAATGTAGGTCACTAGGTCAAATGATTTAAAATCCTTCTGTTTGCTCTAAAAGTGCTGCCTTTGGCTCAAATCTTGTCAAAATTGCTCAGAATGTAATTTTGGTTGATATCTAGGTTCTTTTAAAAATTGGGTCATGTGAGGTCAAAAATGAGGTCACTAGGTCTGTTTGATAAATTCCTTCTTTTTGCTCAGAAGTGCCCATTTTTAGCCAAATTATTATGAAAATTGCTAAGAATGTTTTTATTAATGATATAAAGGTCATGTAAAAAGTTTGTCATGCAAGGTCAAAAACTAGGGCACAAGGTCAAATATCAAGAATTCCATTTATTAGTCGAGGTCAAAGGTAATGAAAACTTCTTTTTGCTGTGGAAGTTCTAATTTTGGCTCAATTATTTGAAAATTGCTCAGGACGTTTATTTTGATGATGTCTGTACTCTGTAGGTCATTGAAAACTTGGGTTATGCAAGGTCAAAAACTGGGTCAGTGGGTCAAATCTTGTTTTTGATGTAAGAATTTATTACAATATTTGCTCAATCATTGTGAAATTTGTTCAAACCATCACTTTACAAGCAAAGAAGCCCTATGTTGTGGGTTTGGGAATTTTCAAGTGAGGAATTCAGACAAATTTATTTTGACCAGGTATCAGCTTATCAGCAATCATTGCTTAAGTAAATAGTTAGACTGTCTAAAGTCAATAATAGACTGTCCAAAATAAATAAAGGGCTGCCTTATCTGATAATGGAGCTCTTATCTGATGAATGATAGAGCTACATTTAATCTAAATGTCTTAACCCTTTCCTATGATGTCCCTATTAAAAAAGGCTTGGGGAATTATTGAGTCAAATGAAGAAAAGACTGATAATCAGCATTATTTTCTCATCTTGCCGCGCTTTTTCAAAATTGAACAGTCTATTTCTTTTCTGTCTTGGTAAAGATAAAGCCCTTTCCCAGCCAAGGTTTAAGCCCTTTCCAAATTGTTTCAGAACAGAAAGTCCTTAGTTTTATGCCTTTGAATTTGGTAAAATTGCCATTGTCATTCTTTTATATTCTTCTAATGTTATAAGATTGATTTCATGGTCATGCCAGTATCTCAACTATGAATTCAGGTGAGCGATCTAGGGCCATCTTGGCCCTCTTGTTATCTTATTAAACTTGATCCCAACTTGAACTTCCTACTATGACCGGTATAATCTTAACAACTAACAAGGGTCTATTTAGACTATTTTTGAATAAATTTATCTCGTTTAACTTGATTAAGTAACCTCTCCCAAACAAGACCTGGCCCCTGTTTCTCGAAAAAACTAAAGTACGTTCTCAGACTCAAATCTGAGCACCGCGCTCAAATCACACGAAATCCAAGTGAACTTCAATTGAATACCAATCAACGTTGATTGGTATTCAATTGAAGTTGAGCATGAACTCATGAGTATATGCTTAAGTTTTTTATGCTCCCCGAAGGGAGAGCATATAGTCGCCGCTTCGTCTGTCCGTCCGTCCGTCATTCCGTCTGTCCGTCCCTTCGTCCGTCCGTCCGAAGCGATTTCTCTATAACCCTTGGGCCAAATAAAATGAAACTTACATGTGAACTCCCTATGACATAATGCCGATGTACTTTTCCCAGTTTTTGGATTTGAGGCCTCGTCATGGGAAAAGGGGACTTACGGTCAAATACACTTTTTCTCTAATTTCTCATAGTCTAATAGTCAGAATTTGATGAAATTTCATATTTGAGTAGCAAATCAGATGCCCTTGACAATAAACTACTTTAAATTTGCGTATAAAAAGTATGTCATGGGAAAAGGGGGCTTAACGTTTGTTAGCTTAATCTTAGCTCTGCATGGCATACATTTATTGTGACAATGCCTTAATCGGGGAGCATTGTCCGTCTCTGACGGCTCTTGTTCGAGAAACAGGGGCCTGGTTTTGACGTACCTGATAGGAAAGGTTTGGAAAACATTGAAGCAAAAGAAGAAAATTCTGATAACCAGCATTTTCTGCTTTTGCTTCAATATTTTCTCTCACCAATGGATGTGAATGGTCTTAGTAAGAGAGCAGCAGCTGCTGGAGACTCACATTGGATATTGCGATAGTACTGGTGAGAGAAAATGCGGGGGGCATCCATTGCAAGGTGCTCTAGCCGTGATGTACAATTGAACATTGAATTTAGGGTAGAATACCCGTATTAATGTCGCCATTTTGAAATTCATGAAACATCAAGTTTTTTTCGAGGGGCATGGTTACGTATCGGAACTTATTTGGGTGCGATCGTAAACAATCGGCCATTGAAAGCTCCACCGCCGAATGTTCGGCATCACCCGATTATTCCGAGGATGCGCGAATCTCATTAGGAGTATTCTACCTTAACCCCATTCTACCAATCAATTATGCCTCAACCATAATATTCCATACCATAGACAGCATAAAACAGTATGCTATTGAATGTGCATTTTGAATTCAGTTTGTACTTTTGTACTATCTACATGTTTATAATCAAAATCATAGAATTTACACAGAAGACATGATACAATACTGCGAATTTTGTTGTTTACCAATCTATAAGATATAGACTCCAACTAATTTTCAGCAGCCAGACTAATTTTACTAAGCTGCGGCCTTAGTGCAGTTGGTAGTGCATCTGTCTCATTCGAGAGGTCCCTGGTTTGATACCCGGCCAAGGCAAATACCTTTTCTGACAAAATTGTCACCCACCAATGGGTTTGAAATCGTTAACCTAAGTGGGCAAGCAGCTGGAGGCTTGGTAAGGGTGTTGTGGTAGTACTGGTTTGAGAAACAACAGGAATCCATGGGTAGGTGCTCCAGCCGCCGCAATATGACCCTGGCAGTTGAAAACGGCGTTAAACCCCAATAAAACTCAAAAAACTCAAACTCTAATTTTACCCTTGGGCTTCAGGGGATTCGTCATGAAATACAACAATACAGTAGGTCTGGATTTAATCTTAACCCCTTTCCAAAATGGGCAAACCTTAGACTGCACTATTGGAAAAGCTGTCACGACTCGTGACGACTGCAGCGAAAAGTATGAAGAAAATGCTGTCTTTTGACTCAATGTTTCCATAAACTGTTTCTATTTTCAAAAGACTCAAAAACCTTGGCTTGTTTGTGAAAGGGTTTCAAAAGATGTAAGTAAAGAGGGGTATTAAAACTGGTTATTAGATGAGAAGCTTAGATATAAACCATATCGAGTGGACAGAACGACCCTAATTATATTTCTCAATTTAAGTTTACTGTCCAAATTTTCCCTCACAACTTCTGTTTGACATTCAAAGTTTATTCATGCAGATTTAAACTCTCTTTTGTTACATTTCTCACATTTAGATTTGTCAAAGTTTTTTACTGACAAAAATACAAAAAAAAAAGTATACAATTCTTTTCATATGAAGTAAGCTTTACTTACTAGGTTTTCTAACATTTCTGACAATGTTTTGTCATAGAACTAAAAAGAAGCATCACAACTCTTTCTGAAACAACAAAATTTTACACTGCTTTATTTTTGAAGGCGCATCAATTTCTTCTTTTCACCCAATATTTCGCAAATTGTCCTTGTTGGAGACTTGGATCTTGTCCCACTTTACCATTGATTGTCGGTATGCCTCTCACGAGTGCTACTACAACACCCTGTCCCAAGCTTCCAGCGGCTTGTCCCACTTTGTGAGAGTTTCTTTATTGCTTGATATTTACAGAAATTTTATCTTTTAGGCTCAACAAAACTTGTCATTCTTTGGAAAGGGATTAATGGATGAAACCATGGAATATATAAGAACTTTGGAAAGTGAATTTAGTTTGAGAATGCTGTTTAATTAGACTCCATTAAATTTTGTCTGGAGGCTTTTCAAAGCCTGGATCAATAGCTGCTGTAATATGACTGAACAAATCCTCAACCAGACTACAAAATCTTACCGTCAACTAAATAGAGAGAAGCTGTGTCAGACCAAAGCTTTTGTGATATTGTAATCACTATGCATAGCATAGAAAAGAAGCCGAGCCCGGATAGCTCAGTCGGTTACGTCGGAGTCTGTCAATTCAGGGGTCTGGAGTTCGAACCCCGGCTCGGCCAGTATCCATTCTGACATTTGACAAAAGTCATTTGTCTCTCACCAATGGGTGTGAATCATCTATGTGAGAGAGCAGCTGGAGGCTCCGTTTGGATATAGCGGTTGTACTGGTGCGATAAATACCAGGAACCCACGGTTAGGTGCTCCAGCCGCCGCGATATGACCATAGATGTTGAAAACGGCATAAAACCCCAATAAAATCAAAAAGCATAGAAAAGAAAGAAAAAATTCTTATAATAATAAATTTTGTCAAAAATGTCGAGAGAAGAAGAAAAAAAGCTTGTCCATCATTCTTGCCTTTTCTCAATGTTTTCATAAACATAAATTATGGTAATGCATTTCAGGGCACCAAAACTAGCATTGGTCAAAGCTAAAGAACTTCAATTATGAAGCTGGTGATCAAGTGATTATTAATATTGATTAAATGGTCGAAAGGGATGTTAAACAAATTGAAATAATCACCAATGGGTTGTACAGCAAGAAAAAAAGATAAATAAAACAGGGTAAACTCTAGTAAAAAATACAGAAGACATGAGTTTGTATGAAACAGAACCAATAAAGAGGGTTATATTGGCATCATTAGCATGTAATTGCAACACTGCTTTGTTAACAATAATGATTTTTTTCTACACTTCTTCTAATATAATACCTTTTTAGCTTTGGTTAACTGGAGAAGATTGTGAATTTGAATTGAACGGTCATGCATGGATCCAGAAGGGAGTTGTCGAATTTGTGTTTAAAAAAATGTTTAAAAAAGGCTGATATCAGAGTGATTTAGGAATTTGCATATCCCAATGCAGCTGGGCCGTTGGCCCCCTTGCCAGAAGAAAATCATAGTCCATTCGACGCTGCTATATGGCCTATATGACAACCTTGCAATGTCGAGTACAATGAAGTTTTATTTTTTCTTTGCATTGTATAGGTGCTCTAGAGCAGATCTAGCTTTGTTGCCAGAATGGCAACCTTGGGGAACTCCCACAATCCGCAAAAATCCAAGATGGCCGCCAAACGCAACTGGAAAAATCAACTTTTTCTCAAATTGTCCAAAATTGACGCGAAAAATGTGTAAATAGGGGTTCTTCGGTACGCTGAATCCAAATCTGATGATAATTATCGCATTTGGATATCAGAAATATGCCAAAATAGAGATGGCCGCCGGAAACCATCCTTAAAATTACAGTTTTATTATATTTTTGTAAAATTGTCCTAAATTGACGCAAACAATGTGTTACTAGATATTCTTTGGTATGCTGAATCCGCATCTGATGATAAATATCGTATTTGGATATCAGAAATGAACTAAGTTAGAGATGGCCACCGGAAGCCACCCTGAAAATTACAATTTTATGATATTGTTTTTAGATGGTCCACATAAGACGTTTTATGGCTTACTTCGTGAGTCAAGTTAAAAATAGGTTTTTGTTTCACATTGGATTTAAAAGTTGATGTATACCAAATTTCGACATGGCCGCCAGAAGCTATATTAATAATTATCATTTGTTGAAATACTGATACAAATACATTCAAAATCATAAACTGTATGCATATTCTATTCTCTGTGTTTACTTCTAACACTTTGTAGTCTTCATGTGGATGCTATAATATAGATCTCTTTGATAAATTCTAAAATGGCCACCAGATCCCATTTTGAAATTGATTCGTTCTTATATGTAAAAAATTGGTGCAAACAATGACTGTAGAACTTTTGCTATAATACATTTTCAATTGCAATGATCGACGCTTGCCATATTCGATGATTTTAGAAGCCGTTGTAGCAGACAATCATCATCGAAAGAACAAGTAGACATATGTCATCCTTATTTCGTGGCTGAAAAATTGACCCCGAAATAATCCAACTAACGTACTAATCGACTTTAAAAAGATGCCTTTCAAGATCTATTCTCTATCACAGGAAATTTTAGCGATTTTTATGTTGTCTATTCCTTATTAAAGACAAAGGTCCCAAGTTTTTTAATCCAGACAATCGTATACATCCTCGCAAAACACATGTTACGTCGCCAATATTGAAGATACATTGTAATTAAACGAGTTCTTCTTTAATTAGCTCCTTACATATCTATTTAGCGAAAAATCCGGTGGTCTATACGGGTAACGATCAGAGTTTTTCGTGACGGAGGCCGGTTTCTCGACAAAGGGTTCGAAAAAAACGCATGTACCATTTGACAGAAAATCGCCATTCCATCAAGTTTTACTTGATAGAGTATGTTAAAATTGTTGGAAATTATAAGTTATATTATGTTAAACGTCAAATGATTTTATATTGCATTTGCAATACAATGAGGGATAAAATTCCGATTTCCTTTACTTTTCAATGCGTTTATATTTGGGTATAAATAAGAATAGATGAGTAAATGCTGCATACGTCTTTCGATGTTTAAAAAAAAAAGTTGACATATCATCGACGAACAGGAGATTGACAAAGACAAGAAAGTAAATGTGTATCGGAGTACAACTCTGAAAATGGCAAACAATATGTATGTCTGGGTCATAAAAGACCCCACCTGGTAGCTTGAGGGTCAAAGCAAAGATCTGCAAAAAGACAGGGTTGGTCAGTCTGTTACTACCGTACAAGGTAGATATTGATGATGTACTGTTTACATGGGCTTTTGGTCAAATAGATTGAAACAATAAAGAATAATTATAAGGTAGGTCAACATTTATAATCATTAAACAGCTTAAATAAGGTAACATAATTACATTGATAGTTGTGAAGATTATATGCCAATGTTTCCCTACATTCAAGTACCAACATCAATTGCATGAATGTTTTGTTAAAAAGATCATTTAGATTCATTTTAACTGTACCTGAATACCTTATATACATGTGGCAGCTTTTTAATTTTGACTTATAAAGAAAAGAAAAGGAATGGCAAACTGGATTATTTTATGAAATGTTACAATCGAACAAGCATGCATTTTTTGAACAACCACTGACACCTGATTACTTGATATAGATCGAGCCTTATACAATGGGCTCGTCCTATTTACTAGAATTTTTCTGAATTATAACCGTTCAACAATTCCTCAAATGCATTGTCGTTTGTTTCCAGGATTCAATTAACAAATTATTAGTGTATGGTTTTATTTTTCAGTTTTTTTTATTCATAGCATATCAAATGTCCTATAATCTATAAACTGAAGAGAAATCAAACTATAATTTCATTATGATTATAAGTCCATATTTTCAATTTTTATTTTGAAATATTTAGTTTTCTAACAGCCGTCAAGTTTTTTTAATATCTCTTGGTGAATCTTTAGATAAGAATGATCTGGCACACTCATGCAAAATGTACCAACATTCATTGCACATACTGAGTAACTAGTGACAAGATAGCACGATACTGTTGAGATTTATTATGCAATTTTTAAATGAAACTACATGTAGATTTGACTCATCCATACAGACACAAGTATGCTTATTATGTTTCTTGTAGTTATTCCATGCTACTGACCAATCAAACGGTATATACATATAGAAACAATTGATTATTGTCATAATACCTTTTCAGAGTTTAGTACACCAATCTTAGTCAGAAAGCTCTGGGGTCCGGGCTCCCTCTCGAATTTGTTAAAAAAAAAAGCTTATCAAAGTGATTTTTAAGGAATCTCTCATTCGCCAATGCAGTCGGGTTCCCTCTGGAAACCCCATTCCCTTGGGAAAAATGTCTGGATCTTGCAAATGGTGCATATAATTATGTTTCAGAATCATTCATTAATACAAGTATTGCAAGAATAATCTTTACATAAAACAGTCCCTTTTTTTAAGGGATATAAAGATCACCCCTTTAACTACTAAAGTAAGGGCATAATTGTTAAAACGATCAGCTTCAAAAGATGAATGATGTTTTTATCATTATTATCATATTAAAACTCACAGGGAAGTTCAAATGTGAAAATGATTCATGAAATAGATATAGACAGAAGGACCATTTTATTGTGTTTTTTTTCTTGCCATGGATAATATCGTCGTGTTTTAGTTCAATCTGAAATCCTTGGATGAACATATTGACATTTATTGGAATGCTAAGAATAATAAATACCGACAAAGAAATTTAATGCAACTTATTATGTCTACAGAATCAACTTTGTCATATTTCAACATGGCAACTGGTGGCCATGGCCATAATGGTATAAGCAAAGTGACACACAGACATATCTGAAGACTACAGCTCAGATTTTATTTTCATTTCACGGTATGGCAACTGGTGGCATGTTTACTATAGTTTAGATATGCATTTAGTGCTAGCAAAAATAAAAAGTACCGTTACTCACAATAAACTAGTTATTTTGTATACACAAGTTTATATTTTTCCAGGACAAAAGCTTCAAATAAATCTTACATGCACAATAATAACATACGATAACTCACTGGAAATATTTCTTTGAAACGAAATGTCAAGAGCATTTTGATAGAATATGTTGAAATAAACATTAAGTTTATTAAGATATTAATCTCGGTATGTTCTGCTTAAAATGATCCCCTATTTTCCCCTCTTTTTCAAGATGGCAACTAGTTTACATATTCTTTATTTTTTTCTACATTTGGGAAATGTGTAGCGTCTACATTAAATATAACATTATGCGTTCGAATAAATATAAAAGCAACAAAATGCAGAAAAATATCAAAATCTAGCCACATTTTGTACCATTATTCAACTCGAAATCATTTTAAAAATGGCATGTGGCGGCCATGTCGAAATTTAATATACATCAGGTTGATTCAAATGCCAGATGAAGAAATTAGATTGAACTTTGATTCATAAGTATGTCTTTTGTAGGTCATTTATAGAAAAATATGATAAAATGGTAATTTTCAGGATGGCTTCTGGCGGCCATCTCCATTTTAGTATATTTCTGATATCCAAATGCGATATTTATCATCAGATTTGGATTCAGCGTACTGAAGAAACCCTATTTATACATTTTTCGCGTCAATTTCGGACAATTTGAGAAAAAGTTAATTTTTCCAGTTGCGTTTGGCGGCCATCTTGGATTTTTGCGGATTGTGGGAGTTCCCCTAGGTTGCCATTCTGGCAACAAAGCTAGATCTACTCTAGAGCACCTATACAATGCAAAGAAAAAATAAAACTTCATTGTACTCGACATTGCAAGGTTCCGAAAATTTCGAATGGACTATCAGTACTTAGGAAAAATAAAAAGAACCACCTTGTTTTTCGGCTTGTTTACTGTTTAGGAGATTTTGTTGCCCCCATGTCATGGACTGTCATTTTTGCTTGCTTTATCTTCTTGCGAACAAAAATATAACTGTATTTTGATGTCTAAAGTTTGCCCAAACAACAAAATATTATGGTGGTTTAATTTGAAATCTGCTGCAGACGATAAAAAAAGATAAAAAAAAGGCGTTGATAAATATTGAATTTGTATACAATATCATAGAAAGCATTTGGACAAAAGATGAAAATGCTGGTATTCTCTATGAAGACATCAAAATCAGGACAGTGGTCTTGGTGGGGAAACATTAATCAATTGATTTCCAGTTAGTCAAAGGTCAGGGGTTAAAGTCATTTCTTGCCCATGCCAATCCAATGTGAGAGTAGCAATTTGCCAAAGATACTCTGTAAATCTTTTAACCTTTTCCCAAACGACAAAACTTTATGGTGATCTAATTTGAAAGCTGCCGCAGACAACAAAATGGTTGTGGATAAACACAGGATTTGTGTATATTTTAGCACAGAAAATATTGACACAAAAGGAGAAACTGCTGGTTATCAGCAGTTTCTTCTTTTGTCTCAATGTTTTCCCAAGTCATATCTATTAGGTATGTCAAAACCAGGTCTTGTTTGGGAAAGGGTAAATGGGTAAAAGATTGAAGATCGATATTGAATATTGGGTCCAGGCCATAACTCCTGGGTAATGGCAATGCGACAGAGTGAGTAAGTGAAGGGCATTAATGATCATTGAGTAAATGAAATGAATTCATCAATTTGTAAAGAACTGAATCGGAGAATCTGAGTCCCATTGTACGGAGACTGAATGCATATTATGATGATCATCATTGGTGCTCTTGCTAAAATGAAATCTGTATGACGAAAAGATCATTTAGTTATAGGAGCTTATATTATCAGTGCTCTATTGTACATAGTGCAGAGCCCTGATAGCTCAGTTGGTAATGTTGGAGTCTGCCAATCCAGGGTTATGAAATATAACCAAGGCTTGTCCAATGTCCATTCTGACATTTGACAAAAATCTTTTAATTTTGTCTCACACTAATGGGTGTCTCACTGTGAATCATCTACGAGGGTTGTCCCAATAAATCGTAGACAACGTCGATAAAACAAAAACCGCTCAATAGATATTTCTAATATTTTCATAGATTAAGCCCACACATGTTAACACCACTTTGACAAAAAATCAAGTTGAACGTTTATTTTATACAAAAGATATACTTCTTTTTCGTAAAGGCAAATACCGACCCGCGGCGCACGTCACAACGTCATATACTAATAACGCTCCATTTCCATAGGGAAATGAACACAGAAATAGCTCGGATGCTTCCACCCAAACCGAATTTTCTTATGTTATTATTGAACATTGTACACATCTACTGGTTACTTCTGATGTTAAAAGCATCTTAAATCCAATTTGAATCTTTATTATCTCATTCCATTTTATTCGCCATCTCCTATACCGTTTGCCGTTTTTCCGAATGGGCGAAGTCTTCTTTTCTCTTTAACGCTTGTTTTTCTACACAAATTCGGAATTCTCCGAGAAGCAAAATCGAAATGTCTCTTTCAAAAAATGTCCATAAATGCACCCTGGACACGGGGCTATGTATTTTTATTTGTTTCATCTTCATTAAAGAGTCCTAGGTGCATACTGCTCCTCACGCCGATAAAGGTATAACTTTTCAGTGCGCCGCCAATTTCAAAAATACCGTCTTTTTACGTCAATGAAATTGTTATGCATTTTCGCTTAAAATATCTTAGTTGGAAAACAAATAACATCAACGCTTTGAAATTTGGCAAAACTAAAAGACATTATTTGCTCAATACGGCTATGTAAACATTTTTGACTGAAAATAGAAACCAATGTTTTAAATCACACCAGTTAACCAGGTACGATGAACGGAAAAGACGTCATTTTTAACGTGCGCCGCATGGCCATTATGCGCTTAAAGAAATCGGCTAAAACAGCATATAAGCAAAGTTTAATTAAGTATAACGAGTGAAGATTAATTTGAAAATGGGCAAACTATATTCACACAAAATATAAACATTATGCAACGTCAAAAAGAAAAGTTATTTAATGTGTCTACGATTTATTGGGACAACCCTCGTATGTAAGAGAGCAGCTGGGTCCCGTTTTACTAACGAACGTATGATTATTTTTTGCGTATTTACTTATAACAACAAACCTGATTGGCCTAATCCGATTTTTCGTGCAATCAGATGCCTTGTTACACAGTTGACACAAAAACATGATCCTAAGATCGTTAGTAAAACGGGGCCCAGGGGCCCGTTTTACTAACGAACTTACGCAAGAATTTTTCGTAGATTTGAACGTAAGTTCAAATTATTTGCGTAAGTGCGTTTTACTAAAATGTTCGCAGCTAAGATTTGCGTAAGTTTTTGCGTAACGTTACGATCAAAAAAAGATCAAAAAAAGTTTGCGTAAGTTTTTTCGTAACTAATGCCAGTGCATCAATTTACCTATAAAACGCCCCGTAATGCATGTTAAATGATTCAGAAAACTGAAAATAAAGCCTAATTATTGTCATTTCTTTTATCCTCGATTAGATTTCTTTAATGAGCCTCTGTGCACCCCAAAATCGATCGTGTGTTGTGGTGATGTAATATATCGGCATATGCTGACCTCATTTATAACGTGTAAAACAACCGATGTAAACAGCATAGAAAAGAGTGGATTTTGTTGACAGGCAAGGATAGAGATGAATGGGTAGTCAACTTATTTCAAGGAAATGATAGGCCTGTATTATTAATCGAGGTCTTTGTTATCTTTGGAATTTGCCACCTTACCAAACACAACATTTGGCGATTTCTCGTGTAAAAATAATGGAAACTTCACTTGTACAAACACTATTCAAGGACACTTTGGACTGAGGAAACTTAGGAAAGTGATTGTGGAATTCTTTTATCCGACAACCAAATGGATTATCGATGGTATGTTTCATGTTAGTTGTTCGAGTTTCATCCGTTTTCCAGTTCAATTTTTGAACAAAATGTTAACTTTGTTCCGTTTCTAATCCCAGTCCACACTGACAACACACGTCCCGTGACACGGGCCCAGCCCAGAGATAAATCGCTCAATTCACGCTCTTGTTCAGTTAACATTATTTAGTCAGTAACTTGCAAATCGAAATTATGCTTTGAAATTTGAAATAAACATTCTTGAGGTTGACTTGAATGAGCAGATAGCGACAGCCTTGGCGCTTTTCAAATGCTCACGGCCGAGTGCTGCACTCTATGCTGTGCAGGCCTGTTTCAGTATTTTGCAGGCTTTTTCCATTAATTATCAACTTCTTAACGCTAGTTATGAATAAAAACACTATACTGCAAGGATAACTTTACGAAGATTTGTTATTTTTATCGGAAAACTAAACCGAGATGAGAGCAAAAATGTCCGCCATTGTTGTTTCATTTTTAGAGTTACAACAATTTTTTTCTTACGTTCAAAATTTTCTTACGATCGTTTAGTAAAACGCACTTAAGAATTTGCGTAAGTTATTTTTGAACGTAAAGTTACGCAAAAACTTACGCAATCTTAGTAAAACGGTACCCTGGAGTCTACAATTAGATATAAAAGGTAATACTGGTTAGAGAAATACCAGGAATACATGGTTATTTTCTCCAGCCACACAATGTGACCATATCAGTAGAAAGAGGTGTTAAACCCCAATCAATCGATCATTAACCCTTTACCAAACAAGACCTGGTTTTGACGTGCCTAAAGGAAAAGGCTTTGGAAAACATTGAGACAAAAGAAGAAACTGCTGATAATCAGCAGTTTCTCCTTTTGCCTCATGTTTTCTGAGCTATATGAATCATAAATTTTACCTTTCGTACCATCTATTTGGTTGTCTGCAGCAGCAATCAAATCGGACCCCCCCCCCCCCTAAATTTCTGTCGTTTGGGAAAGGGTTAAGACAGCTAATTAGCAGATGGTGTGTCTTTCTGAAATTGTTAACCCTTGCCCAAACGCCAAATTTTTAGACTTCCCATTTAGAGAGATGCTGCAAAGGGTATAATAGGTGCTGATAAAGTCTAAACAGATGATTTGTAAGCAAATATTGTTCTATAACTATTGAGGCAAAAGAATAAAATGCTTATGATAAGCATTTTCTTCTTTTGCCTCAATATTTTCCTAAGCTAATTTTATTTGGGATTTCAAATTAAAGATTAGGTTTTGTTTGGGAAAGGGTTTAACTATTTTTGGCTGGAGTCTCCCCAACAGAGAAGTCTATTTAATGCATTTTACATGTTTTGTCAGGACTGCCTTTTGACCATAAGGGAACGATAATTGTGTTACCATCTGAAGATTGAAATTCCAGGCAACCAGAGTAGAATGCTTTACATTACTTGCAAATTGGCCGCATTTTAACAAATAGAATTGAGTTACATGGCTAATAGGATTCAACGCTGTCCCAAATCACAAAACTTTAGGGTGTACCAATTTGAAAGCTGCATCAGACTACAAAATGGATGTAGATATTATTAAGACTCAATTTTTGTATTATATAGCTTTAAAATATTGAAGCAAAAGGAGAGAAATGCTTTTTGGCCTCAATGTTTTTTTCCAAACCTTTTCTGTTAGAGACATTAAAACATTGTCTTGTTTGGGAAAGGGTTGATTAGCATTTTGTACGCAATGACAGAAAATTTAGACTCGGAGATTTGTGAAATTTGCAATTTAAATTTTTCAAATTACAAAAAAGAATGAGAAAAATAAATGATTGCAGTGAAAAAAAAGATATCCCTGATAAATTTCATGGATGATATTTCTTGAAGTTCATTCTACACAAGAACCATAAATCAATCTAATTAAATTTCATTGAAGGGAAGTTCTTTTTGCTCAAGAACCATAAATCTGTTAAATTTCATGGAACTTAGATCATTGCACAAGAATCATAACTCTACCTGATATATTTTCTTGGAGCATATTTCTAGAAGTTATATAGCTATTTTATGGGCAGATCTATAGATCTTTTATCCAGTTGCAATATGGCAGGCATATCTTGTGATAATTCAATGCTCTTATGGGTTTGGAAAGGGTTTAACCCTTTCCCAAACGAGGAAAATTTGGACTTTTTCAATTAGAAAGCCGCCGCAAAAGTCAAAATGGATGTTGACAAAGGCAAGATTTGTGTACAATATAGCACAGAAAATATTGAGACAAAAGGAGAAACTGCTGGTTATCAGCAGTTTCTTCTTTTGTTTCAATGTTTTCCCAAGCCTTTTCCATTAGGGGCGTCAAAACCAGGTCTTGTTTGGGAAAGGGTTAAGCCCATCCAAGAAGTCAATTTGTATGTTAACTCTTTCCCAAATGTAAAAAGATGAGGTTTGTCCAGTGTGAAGAGTGCTGCCGAGTGCGAAGATCTCCAGATTTTCCTTCTTATGCCTCAATGTCTTCCCAAGCTTTTCATCATAGGGACGTCAAAACCAGGTCTTGTTTGGGTTAGGGCTATATTGATTTAATGATTATGATGCATGATGTAATGGAAAAAGAATTTCCTTTCTCTTTATTGATTATGTATTTCATATTTCACCGATGATGAAATATAATTAGTCTATGATCATAGGACTGGTGTTTGTATGTCTCCCTTCATTATTTTTGCTTAACCCTTTTCCAAACATTGGCACTTTTTGATGCACCTCTGTCCTCATATTGGCTCACCTATATTGATGACCATAATAATTTAGATACAATGGAAAATGAATTTCCTTTCTCTTTATTCATTACCATATGTATTTTCATATTTCACTGTTGATGAAATGTAATTAGTCTGTTATCATTCTTACTGATATTTTGCTTGTCTCCTACCATATTTTTATGCTTTAAAGTGACATTTCAGAATTTTTTGTCATAAATTTTACTTTTATTATTATCTGAAAGAGCATATTTCCTTATGAAAATTCTGAAAATTCCAAGCCAAAGTATTGCGCCGTTTACGAGAAATCTATATTTTTGTGTTAAAATTAAACAAATTGTTGTGGACAACAGTTCGGTTTTATATGCAATTTATCGATTATGTCTAAACTTTAAATGCGTGTTTCTCGCTTATTGGCAACAACTTCAAACAAGAGGACCATGATGGTCCTATATCGCTCACCTGAACCAAAATGATATTAGGCACAGTTTTGTTCAATTCAATTAATATGACTTGAAAACTGAAAACAAACTTATGGTCAATAACATTGCGTCAAGTTTTGTTCTGATTAGTCACTATTTGTGGTTGTTCAGGTAAAATTTGAAGAGCAGATCATCCGAGATCTTATGGTCTCCAACATTGTGTCCAAGTTTTGTCTTGATTGATAAAAAAATTGTAGATTCTAGATTGTAAACAAGGTCAAAAACAGTTGGAAACAGCAATTTTGTAAAATTAAAGGGCACATAACTCTCAACTTTCTGGTCCCATCAGGCCAAATATCAAACTAATAAGAATTCTAATAGTCTCCAACATTGTGTTCAAGTTTTGTCTTGATTGGTCAACAATTGTAGATTTTAGAGCGTGTAAACAAAGTCAGAAACAGCAGAAAATGGCAATTTTGTAAAATTCACGGGCACATAACTCTCGTCTTTCCAGCCAGATCAGACTGAAAAATTAACTCATCCAAGATCTTATCGTCCCCAACACTGTGTCCAAATTTTGTCTTGATTGGCCAATAATTGTAGATTCTAGGGTGTAAACAATGTCGAAAACAGTAAAAAAAAACAGCAATTTTGTTAGATTCAAGGGCAGTAACTTAGGACTTTCTGGCCTGATCAGACCAAAAATCATACTCATCCAAGATCTTATGGCCACCAACATTGTGTCCAACTTTTGTATTGATTGCTCAATATTTGGAGATGTGCTAGAGTGTAAACAATGTCAAAAGTAGCTAATTTTTACATTCAAGGGCAGATAACTACAGACTTTCCAGTCCAATCTGACCCAAAATCAAACTCAACTAAGATCTTATCATCACTAACATTGTGTCCAAGTTTTGTTTTGATTGGTCAATAATTGTACATGCTATAGTGTAAACATGTTTTGTTTTGATTGGTCAATAATTGTACATGCTATAGTGTAAACAAAGTCGAAAACAGTGAAAAACTTAAATTTTGTCAAATTCAAGGGCAGATAACTCAGAACTTTCTAATCCTATCAAATCAAAAATTAAACTCATCCCAGATCTTATGGTCACCAACATTTTGACCAACTTTTGTATTGAATGGTCAATTTTTGTAGATGCTAGAGTGTCAACAATGGCAAAAGTAGCTATTTTTTATATTCAAGGGCAGATAACTCCGGACTTTCAAATCTGATCTGACCCAAAATTAAACTCATCTAAGATCTTATGGTCAAATACATAGTGTCCAAGTTTTGTCTTGATTGGTCAATATTAGTAGATGCTATAGTGTAAACAAAGTCGAAAACAGTGAAAAACAGCAATTTTGTCAAATTCAAGGGCAGATAACTCAGAACTTTCTTATCTGATCAAACCAAAAATTGAACTCATCCGAGATCTTATGGTCACCAACATTTTGTCCAACTTTTGTATTGATTGGTCAATATTTGTAGATGCTAGAGTGTAAACAATGTCAAAAGTAGCTATTTTTAGCTCCACTGGCCTTTCAGGCCAGCGGGCTATTGTCATGGCGGTGTGTCCGTCGTGCGTCCGTCCGTCCGTCCGTGCGTCCGTAAACTTTTTCTTTAAAAATCTTCTTCTCAAAAACTACTGGATGGATTTCAACCAAACTTCACAGGAATGATCCTTGGGTGACCCTCTCTCAGATTCCTTCAAAGAATATGGATTGAACCAGAATAACCTGAATTATCTGCCCTTGAATGTCAAAAATAACAGGTTTTGACTTTAGTTTTTAGCTCCACTGGCCTTCAGGCCAGCGGGCTATTGTCATGGCGCTGTGTCCGTCGTGCGTGCGTGCGTGCGTCCGTCCGTCCGGTCGTCAACTTTTTCTTTAAAAATCTTCTCCTCAGAAACTACTTGATGGATTTCAATCAAACTTCACAGGAATGATCCCTAGGTGGTCCTCTATCAGATTCCTAAAATTGATTCTGATTGAACCAGAAAGTCTGGAGTTATCTGCCCTTGAATTAAAAAATGGCTTTTTTGACTTTGTTTTCACTCTAGCCACTACAAATATTTATCAATCAAGACAAAACTTGGTCAAAATGTTGGTGCTAATAAGATCTTGCCTGGGTGCAATTTTCAGCGTGATCTGAATATTATGTCTTGAGTTATGTGCCCTTGAAATTGGCAAAATTACGATTTTTGACCTTATTTTTACTCAACAACCATAAATATCCACCAATTAACAGGAAACTTTCATGTAGTCTTACTTGCCATGAGATCTTGCATGTGTGTAATTTTCAGCTTCATAGGAATCTTAAATCATGATTTTTCTGCCCTTGAATTTGACAAAATTGCTGTTTTCGTCTTTAATTTTACATTCTTTTCATACACAAATATTGAACAATCAGGTCAAAACTTAAACAAGATGTAGGTGAAGTTAAGATCTTGCTTTAGTGTGATTCTTAGCTAGATAGGAATATAAAATCCTAAGTCATATGCCTTTCAATTTGACAAAATTGCTAATTGTGACTTTTTTCCACTCTAACAGCCAATCTCACTCTAATAAAGACAAAGCTTGGTAACCAATTGATCCTATATGAATGTATTTTCAGCTTTCTAGTTACTTTGTAATTGCTCTAAGAGCAACATGACTTAGTATTGAAAAAATTAGTCAAAACTTGGACTTGGTATTACAAGAAATTCAGTTTTCATCAGCCATTTGCATTAATTTTGGAATATGGTTTTTCCCCAAATCTATTTTTAGCTCAAAATCTATTTTTAGAAATATGAAATATTTTAGAGTAATCAATGGTCTGTTAATTTAGATCTGTTTGGAAGATGGAAAATTTTAATTGCTAGTATCATCCTAAGCTGGAATGTTCTACCATTTCCCCTTTACCCTTTCTAAAATGGCAAACATATAGTTTTACTTTCTTTGCTTCAAGAACCAAACATTTTGAACAATCTAGTTTTGTAACTTTCTTTTTGCTCTATGAAATACAAGCATTGAACAATCTAATCAAAACTTGGATTAAATATTACATGAAATTCAGGCCTGTGGAGCGACTCAAGACCTTCAGGTCTTCTAGTCTTCTAAAATCTACAAATACTGAACAATCAAGACGAAACTTTGACAGAATGATGCTGACTACAAGATCTTGCCTTGGTAAAATTTTCAGCTTGATCTGAATTTTACATCATGAGTTATGTGCCCTTGAAATTGACAGAATTGCCATTTTCGGCTGTATTTTGACTTTGTTTTCACTCTAGCAACTACAAATATTTACTAAACAAGACAAAACTTTTATAGAATGATGCTAACTATAAGATCTTGCCTTGGTAAAATTTTCAGCATGATCTGAATTTTATAGCATAAGTTATGTGCCCTTGAAATTGCCAAAAATTGCCATTTTTGGCTCTATTTTGCTAGTTTTGACTTTATTTTTACTCTAAAATCTACAAATACTGACCAATCAAGACAAAACTTGGACAGAATATATTTAAGCATTATACGAGGGTTGTCCCCATAAATCGTAGACAACGTCGATAAATCAAAAACCACTCCACAGATATTTCTAATTTTTCCATAGTTTAAGCCCACACTTTTTGACGCCACTTTGACAAAAAATCAAGTTAAATGCTCACCTTATACTGAATACATAGAATTTTTTGCAAATGCATGCACCGACCCGCGGCGCACGTCACAACGTCATGTTGTATTAACGTCTCATTTTAACGGGAAACCGAATTGCATTTTCTTGCCCTATGATTGAGCTTTGTGCCTATATCCCAGATACTCTTGATTTTTTAAGTAATTTTAAAATAAATAATTATTAAATTAATTCGATCAAATGTATTTTACATCTCAAAGTCCGTTTTATTCGCCATACTCTTGTGCGTTTTCCGTTTATTCTAATCAGTGACTTCTTTTTACTATTTCACGCCCGTTTTTCTGCACAATATTGGCCTTCATCGAGGACAATATTGAAATGTCTTTTTCAGACTTTCAAAAAATTGTCCATACATGTGCTATAGACACGTGGCAATGTATTTTAATTCCTTTCATCTTCATTAAAGTTTCAAGGTGCCATACTGCTCTTCACATCGCAGAACGGACAATTTTCCGGTGCGCCGCAATTTTCAGCAACGTCGTCTTTTTACGTCAACGAAATTGTTATTCGTTCTCTTTTAAAACATCTTACTTCGAAAACAAACAACGCCAATGCTTTAAAATTTGGCACAATTACAAAACATAATTTACTCGATCCGGCTGTGTAACTTTTTTGACTGAAAATAGAAACGAGATTTCTTTTATCACGACAGTTAATCAGGAACGACAAGCGTGAAAGGCAATATTTTTCACGTGCGCCGCGCGACCACTACGCGATTAAAATAATCGGGTAGAACTGGATATAAAGGAGATATATGAACAGCTAATGAAAGAAAACTAATTCAAAAATGGACGAACAATGTTCATACGGAAAATAAACATTATGCGACGTTAATAAGGCAAGTTATTTAATGTGTCTACGATTTATTGGGACAACCCTCGTATGCTGCCTGGGTGTAATTTTCAGCTTGATCGGAATCTTACATCATGAGTTATGTGCCCTTGAATTTAACAAAATTGTCATTTTCGACTTTGTTTTCACTCTAACAACCACAAATGTTAACCAATCAAGATGATACTTGGAACGAATCTTGTTGACAACAAGATCTTGCTTATGTGTAATTTTCAACATGATCACACTGTTACAATCTGAGTTATGTGCCCTTGAAATTGACAAAATTTCAGTTTTCAACACTTTTTCCACTCTTGAAGCCACGAATATTGACTAATATAGACAAAATTTGAACAGAATGATAGTGACCATAATATCTTGCATGTGTTTAATTTTTGATTTGATTTTTAGCTCACCTGAGCACGAAGTGCTCAAGGTGAGCTATTGTGGTCACTTTTTGTCCGTCGTCCGTCTGTCTGTCCGTCCACAATTTCGTGTTTACACTCTAGCATCTACAAATATAAGCCAATCTTGACCAAACTTGGTCAAAACATGTATGGCCATAAGATCTCGGATGAGTTCGATTATGGGTCAGATCGAACTAGAAAGTCGGGAGTTATCTGCCCTTGAATGTGAAAAATACTTAGTTTTGACATTGTTAACACTCTAGCATCTACAATTATTGATCAATCAAGACAAATCTTGGACATAAGATTGCAGACCATAAGATCTCAGATGAGTTCGATTTTCAGTCTGATCTGACCAGAAAGACGAGAGTTATGTGCCCTTGAATTTGACAAAATTGCCATTTTTGGCTGTTTTTGACCTTGTTTACACTCTAGAATCTACAATTATTCATCAATCAAGACAAAACTTTGACACAATGTTTGGGACCATGAGATCTCGGATGAGTATGATTTTCAGTCTGATCTGATTAGAAAGTCAAGAGTTACTTGCCCTTGAATTTGACAAAATTGTCATTTTTTGCTGTTTTCGACGATGTTTAAACTCTAGAATCTACAATTATTGATCAATCAATCCAAAACTTGGACACAATATTGGGGATCATAAGATGCGAGATGAGTTTGATTTTCAGTCTTATCTGATCAGAAAGTTGAGAGTTATGAGCCCTTGAATTTGACAAAATTGCTGTTTTTGACTGTTTTCGACCTTATTTACACTCTAGAATCTACAATTTTTGACCAATCAAGACAAATCTTGGACACAAGGTTGGAGACCATAAGATATCAGATGAGTTTGATTTTTAGTCTGATCTGACCAGAAAGATGAGAGTTATATGCCCTTGAATTTGATAAAATTGTCGATTTCGGCTGTTTTTGACATTGTTTACACTCTATAATCTACTATTATTTATCAATTACCGGTATGACAAAACTTGAACACAATGTTTGAGACCATAAGATCTTGGATAAGTTTGATTTTCAGTCCGATCTGGTCAAAAAGTGGAGAGTTATGTGCCCTTGAATTTGATCAAATTGCCGTTTTCGACTGCTTTAGACCTTGTTTACACTCTAGAATCTACAATTATTGACCAATCAAGACAAATCTTGGACACAATGTTGGATATCATAAGATCTCGGATGAGTTTGATTTTCAGCCTGATCTGACTAGAAAGTCAAGAGTTTTAAGCCCTTGAATTGACAAAATTGCTGTTTTTGGCTGTTTTCGACCTTGTTTATACTCCAGAATCTACAATTATTTATCAAACAAGACAAATCTTGGACACAATGTTGGGCATGATGAAATCTTGGATGAGTTTGATTTTCACAATGTTATTGACCATAAGTTCGTTTTCAGTCTTAAAGTCTTAAATATTTTTTGAATTGAAGAAAAGTGTTGCTTATATCATTTTGGTTCAGGTGAGCGATATAGGACCATCATGGTCCTCTTGTAAATATTCATACTGAATTATGTGTCCTTGAATTTGGCAAAATCACAGTTTTACATTTTATTATCGCTCTAACATCCCTAAAATATTAGTCAATCATTTACTTTCTTTTTGCATTGACCACATGATTGCTGCTTTTGACTTTGCTTTTGCTGTAAGAACCACAAGTATTCAAAAATCTAGTTAAAACTTGGATTTAATATTAAAAAGAAATTCAGGCCTGTGGAGCGATTCAAGACCTTCAGGTCTTTCTAGTTTACATTCAAGGGCAGATAACTCCGGACTTTCAGGTCTGATCTGACCCAAAATCGAACTCATCAGAGAACTTAAGGTCATACATGTTTTGACCAGGTTTGGTCAAGATTGATTTATATTTGTAGATGCTAGAGTGTAAACATCAAATTGTTGACAGACGGACGGACGGACATACGGACAGACGGACGACGGACAAAAAGCGATCACAATAGCTCACCTTGAGCACTTCGTGCTCAGGTGAGCTAAAAACTAATAGTATTTATACTCATTAGAATAACCAATCTTGGCATCAATACATACTTTAAAAAATTGAAATTGGAATGAAATGTCCCTTTAAATTAAACCTTTCCCAGGAGACAGAATTTCAGACTGCTTTCCCCATTACCAGACGGCAATATTTTGGATTGTTCCAATTTCAAGGGCTGTCTTTCAGATGAGACTTTAAATTGAGGCTCCGTCTCTACATGACCTTAGCTGTTGAGTGGGACGTAAACTCCATTCAACCAACCAATTTGAAAGTTGTTGCATATCGTCGGTGCTATGACAAAATGGCGTAATAGAAATTTTGCTCGAAAACCAATTTTTTCAGGAGAGCAAAAAACGTTTTTGCCGTTTTAAAAAATGTTAAAAAATATGCCGGCAAAATTGCGTAACTCAATATTACTCTCGTGTAAATTTGTCTACGTATAACGCATTTTTGTCGGCTAAATCGAGTTACGCAATTTTGTCACATGATAATTGAAAGGGTTCTAATAGGTGTAGAAAAACGCCGTTTTGACAGGATATGCGCTCCTACATACTTAGTAGAAAGCATTTATAAAAAAAAATGACAAAATTGCGTAAATAATTTGTTACGCCATTTTGTCATAGCACCGACGATATGACAAATTCAAGTTGGTGAAATTTTAATAATCTTTGTATTTCAGGTTAGGAAACATTGTGGACAATGAAGAAATTGCTTGTCACAAGCAATTTCTTCATTTTCCACAATATTTTCCAAGGCCTTTATCTTATGGGTCATCAAAAATCGTCATTATGTGGTAATGGATTAAATTTGGAAAATAATTATTCCCAATCACTACGATGTATTTATAATAATTTTGCTTGATCCCCTGTATACTTTCAGATTATGTCAAAACAGACAGACATGGAGGTACGACAGATAGAGCGATGGTTTAGATTACGGAGAAACCAAGACAGGGCATCACCCATGAAGAAATTCACAGAAACAGGGTATGAATGGAAAGTTTAGTACCATCTTTATTTGCCACCATGATTATGCATCTCCCCTGTCTGTCTGTCTGTTTGTCTGTCTGTACTGGTGTGGGCCGCAGCCATAGCACAGTTGGTAGTGCATCCGACCCGCATTCATGAAATATCAGGTTCAATCCCTGGCCATGGCAAACATCTTTCGGACATTGTCGCCCACCAATATTTTGATAATCCTTAAAGTCTAAATTTTTGACATCTGGTAATGGGTTAAGCAGAAAAGTTGATCTCTCCTCTTGCCAGTTTCAAAAGAGAGTAAATAAACCACATGTTTTTAGCTCCACTGGCCTTCAGGCCAGCGGGCTATTGTCATGGCGCTGTGTCCGTCGTGCGTGCGTGCGTCCGTCCGTGCGTCCGGTCGTCAACATTTTCTTTAAAAATCTTCTCCTCAGAAACTACTGGATGGATTTCAATCATACTTCACATGAATGATCCTTGGGTGGTCCTCTATCAGATTCCTTCAATTAATGCTGATTGAACCAGAAAGTCTGGAGTTATCTGCCCTTGAATTAAAAGATGGCTGTTTTGGCTTTGTTTTCACTCTAGCACTTACAAATATCGACCAATCAGAACAAAACTTGGTCAAAATGTTGGTGACAATAAGATCTTGACTGAGTGCAATTTTCAGCTTGATCTGAATATTATATCATGAGTTATGTGCCCTTGAAATTGACAAAATTGTCATTTTCGGCTCAATTTTTACTTTGTTTCACTCTAGCAACTACAAATATTGACCAATCAAGACAAAAATTTGTAAGAATGTTGATGACAATTAGATCTTGCCTCGGTATAATTTTCAGCTTGATTTGAAATTTATATCATGAGTTATGTGCCCTTGAAATTGACAAAATTGCCATTTTCGGCTCTATTTTGACATTGTTTTCAGTCTAGCAACTACAAATATTGACCAATCAAGACAAAACTTGTACAGAATGTTGATGACCATAAGATCTTGCCTTGGTATAATTTTCAGCTTGATCTGAATTTTATATTATGAGTTATGTGCCCTTGAAATCGACAAAATTGCCATTTTCGGCTCTATTTTGACATTGTTTTCACTCTAGCAACTACAAATATTGACTAATCAAGACAAAAATTGTACCAAATGTTGTTGACTATAAGATCTTGCCTTGGTTTAATTTTCAGCTTGATCTGAATTTTATATCATGAGTTACATGCCCTTGAAATCGACAAAATTGTCCTTTTCGGCTCTATTTTGACATTGTTTTCAGTCTAGCAACTACAAATATTGACCAATCAAGACAAAACTTGTACAGAATGTTGATGACCATAAGATCTTGCCTTGGTATAATTTTCAGCTTGATCTGAATTTTATATCATGAGTTATGTGCCCTTGAAATTGACAAAATTGTCATTTTCGGCTATATATTGACTTTGTTTTCACTCTAGCAACTACAAATATTGACCTATCAGGACAGGACATTGACACAATATTTGTGAATATAAGTTCTTGCCAGAGTGTAATTTTCAGCTTAATCTGAATTTTATATCATGAGTTATGTCCCCTTGAAATTGACAAAATTACCATTTTTGACCTTATTTTTACTCAAACAGCCATAAATATCTCCCAATCAATATGAAACTTTCACATCATCTTACAAGCCAAAAGATCTTGCATGGATATAATTTTCAGCATCATCTGAATCTTAAATCCTGTTTTATGTGCCCTAGAATTTGACAAAATTGCTATTTTTCGACTGTTTTTACTCTCTGTATATCTACAAATATTGAGCAAGCACTTCAAAACTTAAACATGATGTAGACTAAGTTAAGATCTTGCATTAGTGTGATTCTAAGCTTGATAGGAAGATAAATCCTTAGTTATATGCCTTTCAATTTGAAAAAAAAATGCTAATTGTTACTTTGTTTTCACTATCTAATCAACACTTAATTGGAGTAAATATTAAAAGAATCTCAGGCCTGTGGAGCGATTCAAGACCTTCAGGTCTTCTAGTTAGCTCACCTGAGCACGAAGTGCTCAAGGTGAGGTATTGTGATCTATTAATGTCCGGCGTCCGTCTGTCCGTCACGGCGTCAACAATTTCTTTAAACGACATCTCCTCCTAAACTACTGGGTCAAAATCAACCAAACTTGGCAGAAATGTTCCTTGGGTGGTCCCTTATAAAAATTGCTAAAATAATTGAAATCCATGAAAAACTCTGGTTGCCGTGGCATCAGAAAATGGGAAATTTCACGAAAGCTCAACAATTTCTTTAAACGACATCTCCTCCTTAACTTCTGGGTCAAAATCAACCAAACTTGGCAGAAATGTTCCTTGGGTGGTCCCTTATAAAATTTGCTAAAATAATTGAAATCCATGAAAAACTCTGGTTGCCATGGCATCAGAAAATGGGAAATTTCACAAAAGCTCAACAATTTCTTTAAACGACATCTCCTCCTAAACTACTGGGTCAAAATCAACCAAACTTGGCAGAAATGTTCCTTGGGTGGTCCCTTATAAAAATTGCTAAAATAATTGAAATCCATGTAAAACTCTGGTTGCCGTGGCATCGGAAAATGGGAAATTTCACAAAAGCTCAACAGTTTCTTTAAACGACATCTCCTCCTTAACTTCTGGGTCAAAATCAACCAAACTTGGCAGAAATGTTCCTTGGGTGGTCCCTTATAAAATTTGCTAAAATAATTGGAATCCATGAAAAACTCTGGTTGCCGTGGCATCGGAAAATGGTAAATTTAACAAAAGCTCAACAATTTCTTTAAACGACATCTCCTCCTAAACTACTGGGTCAAAATTAACCAAACTTGGCAGAAATGTTCCTTGGGTGGTCCCTTATTAAAAATGCTAAAATAATTGAAATCCATGAAAAACTCTGGTTGCTGTGGCATCAGAAAATGGGATATTTTACAAAAGCTCAATAATTTCTTTAAACAACATCTCCTCCTTAACGTCTGGGTCAAAATCAACCAAACTTGGTAGAAATGTTCCTTGGGTGGTCCCTTATAAAAATTGCTAAAATAATTGAAATCCATGAAAAACTCTGGTTGCTGTGGCATCAGAAAATGGGTAATTTCACAAAAGCTCAACAATTTCTTTTAACGACTTCTCCTCCTTAACTTCTGGGTCAAAATCAACCAAACTTGGCAGAAATGTTCCTTGGGTAGTCCCTTATTAAAAATTGCTAAAAGAATTGAAATTCATGAAAAACTCTGGTTGCCGTGGCATCGGGAAATGGGAAATTTCACAAAAATTCAACTATTTCTTTAAACAACATCTCCTCCTTAACTCTTGAGTTAAAATCAACCAAACTTGGCAGAAATGTTCCTTAGGTGGTCCCTTATAGAAATTGCTAAAAGAATTGAAATCCATGAAAAACTCTGGTTGCCGTGGCATCGGAAAATGGTGAATTTAACAAAAGCTCAACAACTTCTTTAAACGACATCTCCTCCTTAAATTCTGGGTTAAAATCAACCAAACATGTCAGAGATGTTCCTTGGGTGATCCCTTATAAAAATTGCTAAAAAAATTGAAATCCATGGAAAACTATGGTTGCCGTGGCATCGGAAAATGGGAATTTTCACAAAAGCTCAATAACTTCTTTTAACGACATCTCCTCCTTAACTTCTCGGTCAAAATCAACCAAACTTGGCAGTAATGTTCATTGCGTGGTCCCTTATAAAAATTGCTAAAAGAATTGAAATCTATGAAAAACTCTGGTTGCTGTGGCATCAGAAAATGGGAAATGTCATAAAAGCTGATTAATTTCTGTAAACAACATGTCCTCCTAAACTACATGGCCAAATTCTTCTCTGGGACAACAATGCGTCACATTATGCAAAGTAACTTGGCATTATTAAAACATTACTCAGGTGAGCGATTTAGGGCCCTCAGGGTCCTCTTGTTAAAGGGAAATAAATATGCAAATGAATATTTGGTTTCAATGATTCTCTCACTAAATAAATAAATGGAATGAATTTATCTGTTTTGACCAAAAAACTATCTTCATTTGATTACAAAATCAGGGTAAATGAAATTATAAGCTTTGATGAATTTCCCATAGGGTTAGGCTGCCTTTTACCATTTTGGCCATTGCTTAATTAAACCCGTTCCCAACGCTTGGTTTTGACTCGCCTTATTTCCCAATCTTATTTCCCAAACAGGAATTTCAGTTCCGACAATGTTTTCAACAAAAAAATGAAATAATAAATCAAAACTTTAACACGTCGAAAATGTTGTCTGCAACTTGTCTGGTTGTGGTATTGATGCGCATAATTCCCCAAACAGGAACATGTTTTTATGTCGCTGAAGCAAAGATGATCAGAAAACATTGAAGGAAAAGAAGAAAATGCTGATAATCAGCATTTTCTCCTTTTCCTTCAATATTTTCTGTGTTATTATGTATGGAAAATCCATTGTGACAAGCAATTTCTTCATTTCCCACAATGTTTTTTAACCAAAACAAAAAAGTCTTGAAATTTCATCACATTGAAAAATTAATATTGTCAGTAATTTCTTTCAATTTGGACAAGCTTAAAATTTTGTCGTCTGGTAAAGGAATAAAGGAGTTGAAATGCCCTTATTATGTTCTAACACCAGATAAGGATTGGAGAGAGGTCCATTATTAGCTCCACTGGCCGAAGGCCAGCGAGCTATTGTCATGGCGGTGTGTCCGTCGTGCGTGCGTCCGTGCGTCCGTGCGTCCGTTAACTTTTTCTTTAAAAATCTTCTCCTCTCAAACCAGTGGGCCAATTTTGACCAAACTTTGCAGGAATGTTCCTTGGGTGACCCTTTACTTAAATTGTTCAAAGAATTTTGATTGGTCCATAAATGTGGGCGTGGCAGGGCGGGGCTTATCAGACTTAGAGAAATCACAAAATAATTCTTTAAAAATCAACCATTTGGCCAACTTTGACCAAACTTGGCAGAAATGTACCTTGGGTGACTCTTTACTTAACTTGTCAGTGAAATTTTGATTGGCCTATAAATGTGGGCGTGGCAGGGCGGAGCTTATCAAATTTTGAGAAATCACAAAATAATTCTTTGAAAATCTTCTCCTCTCAAACCAGTTGGTCAATTTTGACCAAACTTTGAAGGAATGTTCCTTAGGTGACCCTATACTAAAATTGTTTAAAGAACTTTGATTGGTCCATAAATGTGGGCGTGGCAGGGCGGGGCTTATCAGACTTAGAGAAATCACAAAATAATTCTTTAAAAATCAACCATTCGGCCAATTTTGACCAAACTTGGCAGAAATGTACATCGGGTGACCCTTTACTTAGATTGTTCAAAGAATTTTGATTGGTCCATAAATGTGGGCGTGGCAGGGAGGGGCTTATCAGACTTAGAGAAATCACAAAATAATTCTTTAAAAATCAAGCATTTGGCCAACTTTGACCAAACTTGGCAGAAATGTACCTTGGGTGACTCTTTACTTAACTTGTCAGCGAAATTTTGATTGGTCTATAAATGTGGGTGTGGCAGGGCGGGGCTTATCAAATTTCGAGAAATCACAAAATAATTCTTTGAAAATCTTCTCCTCTCAAACCAGTTGGTCAATTTTGACCAAACTTTGAAGGAATGTTCCTTAGGTGACCCTATACTTAAATTGTTTAAAGAACTTTGATTGCTCCATAAATGTGGGCGTGGCCAGGCTGGGCTTATCAGACTTAGAGAAATCACAAAATAATTCTTTAAAAATCTACCATTCGGCCAATTTTGACCAAAATTGGCAGAAATGTACATCGGGTGAGTCTTTACTTAACTTGTTCGTGAAATTTTTATTAGTCCATAAATTTGAGTGTGGCAGGGCCGGGCTTATCTGACTTAGAAAAATCACAAAATAATTGTTAAATTCTTTAAAAATCAACGATTGGGCCAATTTCAATTAAACTTGGTAGAAATGCACCTTAAGTGACCCTATACTTAACTTGTTCATGAAATTTTGATTGGTCCATAAATGTGGGCATTGCAGGGCGTGGCTTATCAGAATGGGAGAAATCACGAGAAATTCTTAAAATCAACCATACTTTGTTACTTTCGACCATACTTTGTTATTCAATAATACTTTGTTAGTAAAATTTTAATTGGTCTATAAATTTGGGTGCGGCAGGGTAGGGCTTATCAGAATATGACAAACCATGAAAAAGTTCTTTAATTAAACATAAATCTTTATTAGGTCAAATCTTAGAAAAACCTTGTATGCCCTTCAGAGGTCATATTTTCTGCCCAGTCAATCTGAAAAGAGGTCAGAGTGATTGTTTTGATGAAATCATTGAAGGATTGAAATTGGGTCACTGGGGTTGAAAACTAGGTCAAGCGGTCAAATGTTAGAAAAAAACTGTTTTTTGTCCAAAAATGGGTGCATGGCAGGATGGGGCTTATCAGAAATCATTAGAAAATTTTTCATTGATTGCCGCTTCTGTAATCACTGGACATATTATGAGTGTACTTTGCCAGAATGTTCCTTAGGTGACTTTTTGCAATTTTTTTATTTTTACTTTGAATTTTCAAAACATCTCCAAGACCATTTTTTATTTGAGACACCCTTCTTAGAACTTTTGTGTTGAATTTTAGTCACATGAAAATCAATTCAACGTTCATTAACCCTTTCCCTAACAAGACCATGTTTTCATGTCTCTGAAGGAATTTAGTGTCAGAAAACTTTGAAAGAAAAAACAAAATGCTGATTATTAGCACTTGCTCCTTTTCCTTCAGTATTTTCTGTTCTGTAATGTTCACAAATTCCATATAGTTTTGTAACCCAATTCATCACCTGCAGTAGCTGTCAAATCTTGACAGTCTGAATTTTTATCGTTTGAGAAAAGAGAAAATGCACTAAACAGTGGATTCTTTTTAACTGCAATGTCTATTTGTCAAGATAATTATTGCAATTAACAGAAAAAAGCTAAAAAGGGAGTATATTGTTCTCAAAATTTTAAGTTTTTGCAGACAGGAAATTGCTAATTTGCAATGAATGTCTTATAACAGGATTATATAATTATTAAGAGTCCACTGTTTAACCCATTACCACACAGTGACGCCTTTCAACACCCTGCAAGATAAAGGCTTTTGAAAACATTGTGGAAAATGAAGAAATTGCTTGTGATAAGCAATTTTTTTCATTTTCCACAATATTTTCTGAACAAAAAAACACCAAAAAATTTAAAATTCCATGCACTTGATATTGCGGTCTGCAACACCTTTCAAATTGGAAGAGTTTGGAAAATGGTTAAGTTTGATGCCAAAATGTGATATACTCTTTTTCTCATTTCAGACCCTCTTGACCCGTGACAAGTGTTTGTGTTAATGAAGAAAAAAAAACAACAGTTTATGATTATTATGAAGAATGATTGATAATTTGTAACCCATACTTTGTTAAATTCTATTTAAATCAAAAGTTTAGATAGACTTTGTTCTTTAGGGGCTATTGCAGACGTTAACCTATACCAGGTAAGTGTGCTGGTGACCAAAACATGCTGCAGGAATCTTTTGAGTATGTAGGATTGTGTATTTCAAAGACAGTTGTTATTTGCTTTCTTTGAATTGCATACATGATTATCACCAGTTATGAAGAGGGCCTCTTTTTGGGATAACCGCCTTGTTTATCACAAAAAATAGTTTACCACTTTCATAGAAAGTGGAAATTATTTTCTATCAATTTAACAGAGATACACATTTATTTAAGTTTTGGAAATGATATTTCAACAATAAACTGAATTTGATTTTCTAGTCTTTAGTAATGTACAGTGTCATGCCAATATTTAAATTATTATAACGTTTTGAACAAATTTAGATTTAAATCTCAAAACTAAACACACAGTGAATAATTTAGAATTGCTAATCGCAATTACTTCCAGATCTTTTACATAGGTTAGCAAAATAACATGATTTCTATTGTTTTACTCCTGTCTGTCTGTCAGAAAACTTAACATTTTGCATTTTCTCCAAAAGTGTTTGACAAACAAAGCTGAAATTTGGTATCTAACTTCCTTTCAATGATATCTATATGTTCCATGTAACCCTTATCAACTCTTAATTAAAAAACTTAACATTGTAGAAAAATAGCCATTTCGGGCATTCATGTTTCACAAACACATCTTGTCTTTCAAGAAACTTACATTTTGTCACTCAACTATTCTATCAATCATGATTTCAACAACTGTTCTTATTTATTTCAGACAAATTTATCAATATTACAAAAAGACTTACCGTAATATCACTTGGAACATTTGTGAACTTTTATTATTATTTCCAAAATTGGAAATGTTATACACATTTTTATGATTCTTGTGTGGAACAGTGAATTGTGAACACTTTAATAGTGAACATTTTTTTATGATTTTTGTGCAACACTGATTTAATTCTAAATACAGTTTTGTGATTTTTATGTAGCTGTGAGTTCATTGTGACAGTGAATTGGAGTATATATTGGAATTATTGTGAACATAAGTTCTACCCTATGTGACTTAAGGTTGTGTACCTTAATATAGATCACTTTGTGTTGATTGCTGAAAGATATAGAGTACAGTGTGACGAAGTTAAAGAAAAGAGATACAGAGGAAAAAGGGACTTGGATTTACCATTGATTTATCCGTTTAATGTAAGAACTGGCTTTTTATTACTTTCTCTTGAATTTTTACACTATCTGCACCTAAAGATCAGAAAGGGATCAATATAAAATCTGGTCTGTCCATTAGTTTGTCTGTTTTTTCCTTGTAAGTTAGAAATTAAGATGTAGTGCTCAAATTTGATATTAAAACAGTTCATAATTCATTGGTATGAATCCCTTAATAACATTGTTAAAGTGACTTATCAAGGTCAAAACGATACATGCTTGCAAATTTACACTTCATACACATGTAGCAGCTTTTATGGTCCAGGGCCCTGTTTTTCTTATGATTTTATGAACATTTCAATTCATTTGTAAAACAGGGTCCTGGTCATCAGACAATGTCAAAAGTTGTCTTTGAATGTCTGGAAAATTTGCCATTTTAGTTTATATTTTCTAATTGCAGAAGGAAAATGCCTCGCAAGAAGAATTGGCGAATGAGTAGAGCCAGAAGAGATGTACTCACGAAAACCACAGCTGATTTAACGGGTGTCTTTGAACTATCAGATGGGGGCCTATCCCACCCTTTACCTTCATCTGTTTTGGATGAAACAGATGTAAGGCCATCTGTGTCTATGGAGGGCGTCTTTGGAATATCAGATGGGGGACTTGCCCACCCACAAAAACCATCTGTGTCTATGGAGGGCGTCTTTGGAATATCAGATGGGGGACTTGCCCACCCACAAAAACCATCTGTGTCTGGAATTTGTTCTGAAACTGTTCTTGATACTGTTCTTGATACTGTTCTTGATACTGTTCTTGATACTGTTCTTGATACTGTTCTTGATACTGTTCATGATACTTTACCAAATACTGCAGATGATATACTTACTGACACTGTTATTGATGCTAGTGCTGATGGTAATACTGTTCTTGCTACTGAAGTTGTTGCTGAAGATACAGAATCCAACACAATGATTTTCGGAACTTTTCATCAAGGTAATCAAATGTTTGACCCATCCTCTCGAAATCTACAATGTACAGCCAATGCCTTATGCTCGATGATATACACAGAGCTTAGACATCTGCCATCTTCACAAAATCTAGATGAAATTCTAATAGAAGGAGATAGATTACATAGAGAAATAGTGATTGGACTGAAAGCGAGGAATGACTTTCAAAGCTTGCTTTTGAATTTGGAAGAGATCCCAGGTTCTGTAACTGCATTTGATAGACATGTTTCTATTGTGAGAGGAAATATTTTATCTGGTGTATTTATTCAAAGTTCTATCAACACTCATATGTCATCACTTCACAGTTGTTTGAAGGAAGCATTTCACACAACTTCTTATCTTTTATTTATCATTGGTTCAGTTTGTTCTGCAATTTTCAGGCAGGATGGTAGATATTGTTTATTTGATTCTCATTCACATGGTGTTGATGGATTGGTAGATGATGATGGAAGATCATTATTAGCTTCTTTTCTTTCAATAGATGATTTGGTAATGTTCATGTATGCAATGTATCAAAGTATGAACATCGATCTAAATGAACAATTTGACATGATGCCAATTAGATTTGTTATAGGAGAAAAAATCCATGAATCTGAATCCAAGAAAAATGAAATTGAATTTACAAATTGTCCACCTGAGAAATTATCTTTGATTGACATATATTTCAAGGATCAAGCAGAGAGACAAAAGCGCAAACAAGAAGTTAGGTCAGATTATGAAATTGTACACGAACGTAAAAGATTAAAAAGAAATGAATATATGAAAAGTTATATGAGGAAAATTAGGCAGGATCCTGAAAGACAATCTAAGGAAAGATTAGTGGCTAGTATTTCAAAGAGAAAGGCAAGAAAAAATCCAGAAAGGCAAGTCAAGGAACAGACTATGACTAGTATTTCAATGAAAAAAGCAAGACAAAATCCAGAAAGGCAAGTCAAGGAACGGACTATGACTAGTATTTCAAAGAAAAAGGCAAGACAAGATTCAGAGAGGCAAGTCAAGGAACGGACTATGACTAATACTTCAATGAAAAAAGCAAGAAAAAATCCTGAAAGGCAAGTCAAGGAACGGACAATGACAAATATTTCAAAGAAAAAAGCAAGAGAAAATCCAGAAAGGCAAGTCAAAGAAAGGTCAATGACAAAGGGTTCTATGCAAAAAGTTAGACAAAATGAGGAAAGAAAGAAGAAAGAAAGAATGTTAACTCTTAAATCAATGCACAAGTGCCGCTCTAGTAAATTGTATAAAGATTCAGAAAGGATGAAAAAACAGAATAAACGTTCATCAAGATTCAATATGATAGTAGAAAATGAAAGAAATAAGACTAAGCGCCAGAGTCTAAGGTCTAATTTAGATTATAAAATTAAGGAAAAGAGCTACAAAAGTTCAAAGCGATATGGTTCCAGCTTAGACGACTGCATTGAAAAATTTAAGAAGAATGTTTCAAAAGGCCCTGTTTATGTTTGTTCATGCTGTAACCAAACATGGTTTAAACATTCTGTTGTGTTATTCAACAAACTAAATTCTAAATGCTCTTCTGATGCAGTTAAAAAATTTTCTACAAATTACATCTCTGTTGATGATTGTGAATGGCTGTGTAAAACATGCTATGAAAAAATTAAACTTAACAAAGTCCCTCCAATGTCTGTTTTCAATCAAAATGCATTTCCTGTACTGCCAAAGGAACTGAATTTACATCAGCTAGAGGAAAGATTAGTTTCTTTGAGAATCCCATTTATGCAGATTAGAGAATTACCAAGAGGAGGTCAGTTGTCCATCAAAGGGAATGTTGTCAATGTCCCGGTTGACATTCAGCCTGTTATACACAGTTTACCAAGAACATTAGATAGTCACTATACAATACCTGTTAAACTTAAGAAGAAACTTTCATATAATAAATGTGATTTCACTGAAAATATTAGACCTCTGCATGTTTTAAGTGCTCTTCATTGGTTAGTGAACCATAGTGTACTGTATAAAGAATCTGGTGTTAAAGTAGATGATGACTGGATGCAATCAATTACTTCAGATTGTAGTGATACAGTAAAAGAGTTCTTTGGAATGACAGGTGAAAGCGTAAGTGAAGAATTAGATTGTAATGATGATGTGAATTATGACTCTGATCACTTTAGTGAAGTTGACGAGACAGAAAAGGTTATTGGTAATAGTGACACTATGCTGGATGCTGCAGACCCAAATAAAGACAACGCTTATACTTTTGCTCCAGGTGAGGGTCAAACACCACTCAGCCTTTATCAAGATCCTGATGCAGAATATTTGTCTTTTCCTACAATTTTCTGTGGACAGAGAAGAAGTCCAAATGATAAAAAACATGTTCACATTCACTATAGTGATACATGCAAGCTAGAACTGAGGCATATTGATCGCAGAGTAGCATCAAATATTCCCAATATCTTCTTTAAGTTAAAGAAAGTTCAACTGAAACAAATTTCTGATAAAGTCCATCTTGCTTTGCGTAGATGTAAAACAGAAGGTAAAACATTTACTGCCTCACAAATGCTTGATACAAATCATCTTAAAGGTGTTGTGAGATTGGATGAGGGATTTTATATTTTCAGAAGTTTAAGGAATTCACCACCATATTTTGAAGCCCGTAAAAAAGATGTTTTTGCAATGATTAGACAACTAGGATTACCTACTTGGTTTACATCTCTTTCGTCGGCAGATACCAGATGGCATGATCTACTAAATATGCTCTCTCAGATAAATGATGGAAAAACAATGTCTGTGGAAGAATTGGATAACTTGACTTGGATTGATAAAACAAAACTTGTGCAAAAAGATCCAGTTACATGTGTAAGGTATTTTGACAACCGAGTACAAGAATTCATAAACACTGTACTTAAAAGTCCCCATGACCCATTAGGAAAAATAATAGATTACTTTTATCGTGTTGAATTCCAACAAAGAGGTTCACCTCACATCCACATGTTAATATGGATTGAAAAGGCTCCTAGATATCATGAAAGTTCATTAGATGAAGTAACATCCTTCATAGATAAGTATGTATCTTGTGAGAAAAATCCAGATCAACAACTTGTAGAACTACAGATACATAAACATTCCAAGTCTTGTAGAAAGAAACAGAAATCTATTTGTAGATTTGGTTTTCCCATTCCTCCAATGAAAAGCACAACTATATTGGAACCGTTAAATGACTGTAAAGAAAAGCAAAATTACAAAGATTTATTTGTCAAAATACAAAAGAAATTGGATGAGTTGAAGGAAACAAATATTACGGTAGATGATTTCCTTACTGAGATCAAAGTAAGCAAGGATGATTACATCAAAGCAGTCCAAAGCTCATTGAGTGGTCCAAAGGTTTTTCTGAAAAGAAAATTAAGTGAGGTTAGAATTAATGCATACATGAAACCTATTCTAAACGCTTGGGGTGCAAACCATGACTTACAATTTGTATTGGATCCATATGCATGTGCTGTATATATAGTTTCATATATTAGTAAAGCACAGAGAGGAATGAGTATTCTTATGAATGAGGCATGTAAAGAAGCTAGAAGAGGAAATATGGATCTCCGACAACAGGTTAGACATATTGGAAATAAATTCTTGAATAGTGTTGAGGTTAGTGCCCAGGAAGCCTGCTACTTACTTTTACAACAGCCATTGACAAAAGCCTCAAGGGATGTTGTTTTCATTAACACTTCTTTGCCTGAAGAGAGAACATTCCTACTTAAGTCTAAGGAATCTCTTGAAAAATTATCTTCAAATTCTACAGATATTGAAGCAGATAATACCATTAAAAGATATTCTAAAAGACCAAAACAACTTGAAAATTGGTGTTTAGCAGACTATGTGTCCCAGCTTGATATCAAATACAACACTGACAAAGGCACTGCAAGAAATTCAGGTGAAAACATTTCTGAAACATTAAATGAAGAAACCAATGAAGGTGAAAACAATGAAAACATGGATACATATTGTAACGAGGATGAGGTGCTTGACTCAGACACAAATGACTATAATTCAAGTGAGGATAGACAATATTCTATTCCTGGGGGTCGAATTGTTCTCAAAAATGGAATTGTTATAAGTGAAAGGAAACAAAGAAAAGTCATAAGATATGTAAGATTTTCGAAAAAAATTGACATCGAACAGTTCTGTAGAGAAAGATTGCTTCTATTTACTTCATGGAGAGATGAAAGTATTGATTTGAAACAAGGTCATGACTCTTACCTATCAAGGTACAGATCCATTAAAAATTTCATAGAGCACAAAGCCTTGCAGTATGAAAAGAATGCTGATGAACTAGATGATGCAATGGAGCGTGCTCACAATGAGGAAGATTTTGATGATGTTGCCCCAGGCACAGAGCAGTCTGAGCAGGATGACTCAAATATTGGTGCAAAAGAAAGTGAAAGTTTCATATTCTTTGATCCTGATAGACCTGAAAATCAGAGACAAGGTGATATTGCTGGAGATGTTGGTTTAAGTGTTGCTTCTGTAGATATTAGTGTACGCAGGAAAACAATGTCAGACATAGATTACAGGCAATTGATAAAATCATTGAATACGAAACAGAGAGAATTTTTTATTCATGTTTTCCAATCTGTTAAGCGTGATGAACAAAAGTTGAAAGTTTTTTTAACTGGTGGTGCAGGCGTTGGAAAATCTGTTCTTGTAAGTGCATTGTTTGAAGCTTTGCAGCGTTACTTGACATCTAATCCTGGTGATAATCCTGAGAACTGTAGAGTTCTTCTCTGTGCACCAACAGGTAAAGCTGCTTTTCATATAAATGGGGTAACATTACATTCAGCTTTCCGCATTCCAGCAAGCCAGGGTTATGATTGTACTCCACTTAATAGTGACACTTTAAACACCCTTCGAACAAAATATAAAGACTTGTCTGTTGTTATGATTGATGAAGTGTCCATGGTTGGAAATAACATGCTTAAACTCATAAATGAAAGATTAAAACAAATAAAGGGCAGTAATGTTCCATTTGGTGGCTTGCATATGATATTCATTGGAGACCTTTTCCAGTTGAAACCAGTGATGGATGGTTGGATATTTGAGAATTTGAAAACAAATTTTGGACCTTTAGCTACAAACTTATGGCAGGATTTTATTGTAATGCATGAATTGGATGAGATCATGAGGCAAAAGGAAGACAAGCAATTTGCTGAACTTTTGAACAGATTACGAGAAGGAAATCATACACAAGTTGACATTGAAAATCTAAAAAAGAGATTGACTGATACTGCTAGTACAGACTATCCACAAAATACAACACATTTATTCAATACCAATGAGAAAGTGAACAATTTCAATGTCAGGAGCTTTCTTAATAATACTAATGAAAAAGTAAACATTCCTGCTCTTGATCATGTATTAGGAGATGACAATGTGACAGTTAAACAACAACTAATATCAAAGTTGCCACATGATTCCACACACACTGCAGGGCTTAGTCAGATGGTAGGAATAGCTATTGGAATGATTTATGACCTATGTCTTAACCTTGATGTAGATGATGGATTAGTAAATGGGTCTTCTTGTATGATAAATAAAATTGAATACAGACAGAAAAATACTACTAGACCAAGTATTGTGTGGGTTTCTTTCAATGATGATAAAATCGGAACATCATGGCGTTCAAAGTACAGACATTTGTATCATAGTGCTATTAATCCATTATGGACACCTATCTTTGATTCAAAGAGGAACTTTGTGTATTTGAGAAAAACTTTTGTGAGAATACAAATCCCTCTGCGCCAGTCAACAGCAAAAACTGTACATAAATCTCAAGGAGACACGTTGAGTCAGGTTGTAATAGATATGGATGGAAAACGTGTATTTTCCCATGCCCATTATGTCGCAATAAGTAGATCAAGATCCCTGAAAGGCCTTTACATTCTAAACTTGAATGAAAGCAAGATTTCTGTGTCAACTAAAGTTCAAGAAGAAATGATACGTTTAAGAGAATCACAGAAATTGAAACTATGTTACACTCCAGTTTACATGACTAGTGACACTCATTTCACATGCCTTTTCAACAATATGCAGTCTTACAGAAGCCATAAGGATGAATTGTTTTCAGATCCCAATGTCAAAGCTGCAGATTGTTTATGCTTATTAGAAACATGGTTAACTGCAGATGATTCCATCGATTTAGTGCAGAGAACTGGATATCAAATTGTTAGAGCAGATGGGAAACAAGTAAGCAATGCTCGTCCTCACAGAGGAATTATCGTTTATGTGCGGGACAACATTCATATTTCTCATAGCTTTTCTGTGGTAAAGAAAAACATAGAAATGATTGTTGTAGAACTCTTGGTGCAAGATAAAGAAATAGTCATTGCAACATTGTACAACTCTCCTAAATCTTCGGTGACTGACCTGAAGAAATTTCTAACTGAAAATTTAAAGCATTTCAAAGGGAAGCACCTCATTATTCAAGGTGATATCAACATTGATTTATTGGATATGAATACAACTATCCAGAGGTTTATGCAGGATTTCTTCAACTGCAGTCAACAAGTGTCAAAAACAACCCATTATTCTGGCTCCTTAATTGATCATATTTACAGTAATATACCACTGATTCTCACTGATGTCATAGAATGTGTCTGGTCTGATCATTCGATGGTGTATTCTGCTGTGCCAAATCACAGTGTCAATCTTTCATAAAGTTTAAAAAAAAAATCATTAATATTGAGTTGTGTGAAGCTAATGACAAGTTTACATATTATTTTGAATGAAAGAGGTCAGTTTGAAATCTCACCCGTCATTGTTTTTTGCTTTGTCTGCTATTTCAGCAGACAAAGCTGGTGGTTCATATAGGTATGGGTGGCCACTATAGGTGCAGAAAGGTGGACACAAAGATATGTGACCTGTCACACTGAAAGGGACCTTCTGGTTTTTCCATTTAACCAAATCTTGAGATACATGAGATTCAGCAGATATCAACCAGATGTCATATTTGGAATTTTATTGAACATGTAAAACAAACAAGGAAACGAAATATATATATATCCAAGAAATTGCCTTAGAATGAAAAAAATTGATCCTAGTTAGTTTGCACAGACTGGCTAGGTTTGATATTTTTCACACTTTCCATAAGGTACTGTTAAGCTTGGCGGGTCACATAATTATGATCAAGCGATATAACATTCTTTTCTTATTTTTTTTCCTTCATGTTCAACACATATTTCAGCATCTAATAAGAAAGAGAGAAATTTCTACTGTAAGCCTTGTCATATGCTGAACTGTGTGGCAGAAGATTAACATAACGATCAGCCTGCAGTCACATGTTGACTGATCATTTTACACCTTTAACCCATTACCATACAGTGATTCCTTTTGACTCCCCAGAAGATAATGTCCATGGAAAACCATGTGGAAAATGAAGAAATTGCTTGTGAAAACCAAATTCTTCATTTCCCACAATGTTTTCTACATAAGATGACCAAACATGTAAGATTCATTCATTTTAAATTGTCATCTGCAACATTTTTGAATTTGGACTAAGTTAAATTTTTTAGATTTACACTGAGGAAATACTATTGTTTGTCGGAAATTATGTCACTGTTTAATTAATAGAATTGATTCCTATTTGTTACTTTCTGTTACACATGAACTTGCTACTTTACATTAATTCAACTGTACCTTTTTACTCACATTACTATTCCATTCTGCATAATTTTTTCTGAAGGCAGTGCAGAGCTTAGCAAATGGTTCATCACGTATAAAAACAAGTTAAATGAGATTTGTAGATTAACATCTCACATATATATTTATTGCAGTATGTTCTTTAAATTTCGAAATGTGTTCACACTAACTTACACAAATTTTGTATTTCACATCAACCTCAGTATTGAGAAGAAAACTCATCAAAAAATTAATGACCTGTAGGGTGAAAAATTATGCACAATGGTAAGATTATTGTGACAAATAGAGCAAATATTTATATTTTTATACGCCTGAAGGTTCATATTGTTATGGCCCCGGTCGTCTGTCTGTCCGTCAGTCTGTCCGTTAGCAATTTCTTGTGTGCGCAACTTCTCCTACAGTTTTGATTGGAATTTAATCAAACTTGCCACAATGATTCTCCATTGTGTCTATTTGTGCACATCGCTTACGGAATTCAGATAACCTGTTTCGTTTTTGAATTATCTGCCCTTGAATTGAAAAAATGGCAAATTTTACAAAACAAGCCCCTCTCGGGTGTATATGCGCCACTCTGCGGAGCTCTTGTTCCTATTTTGATTATACTTGTTCTAAGCTCAGTAAAGCACTGTCTT